>AWOL01S0055595.1:0-42315 GCA_000715115.1 Nicotiana otophora | reverse complement strand
CTGGATAAGTAAATTTCCCGTTAAACTTTCTGTAGTGAACTTATATCTGATATACTCGGTCAATCGGTAGATTTGATATCTTGGAACAGTCGAGATTTGTTGTGTACCTAGACAACATAAGTTATACAATCAATCCTTAACCATCTATGGTTCTCACGGTTGTGTTCGTTTCAGCTATGAACACCAGTTAGTTTTATGAGTGCTTAGAGAATGGGCCTTTACTTACATTCCCGTTGAAGCGACTTATACTTCACACTCACATAGGTGATTTCTAATCGTGTAATCCTATAGACACACTATCTAGACATTTCCTGCCAGACTTAGAAAATCATTAAAAAAGCTTTAAGCTTTATTGACTCATCAAAAAGCCTTAATGCTTTACCCTGATTTCTGAATATTGTCTTTATCACGAGAATGAGTTGAGCTATTTGACAATGTTGAACCGTCATTCATAACTTTGTTTGATCTCTTTGAACCTAGCTCTTGGGATCTCCAGTCTGCTAGGTAGAGTTACTGCCATGATGACTTGTCCTAGGCCTTAACCCCATTCCCTTCGATGATCTTTCAACTGCCTCTCTAGATAGGCCTTTTGTAAGTGGATCCCACACGTTATATCTTGACTTTACGTAGGCAATCGTGATAATACCACTAGAGAGTAGTTGTCTAATGGTATTGTGTCTCCGTCGAATGTGACGATATTTTCTGTTATACATAACGCTCCCTGCCCTGCCTATTGCCGCTTGACTATCACAATGTATACATATAGGTGCCAAAGGTTTGGGCCAAAATGGAATATCTTCCAAGAAATTCCGAAGCCATTCAGCTTCTTCACCGACCTTGTCTAAAGATATGAATTCAGATTCCATTGTAGAACAGGCGATGCACGTTTGTTTGGATGATTTCCAAGACACTGCTCTACCCCCAATTGTGAAAACATATCCACTCATGAATTTAACTTCAGATGATCCGGTGATCCATATCCCTCGATCACGAGGGGATATTTGTTATAATGCAAACCATAATTTTGGGTATGTTTCAGATACCCCAAAACTCGTTTCTATAACGACCCGACCGGTCGTTTTGAATATTTGCACTTCGTTCGGTAGTTTATGGGCATGAGTATATTCGTATGGTGTATTATGACTTATGTGAATCATCGGTTTTGGTTTTCAGGTTATTCAGAATCGAATTGGAAGAATGAATTTTATTGTTGAAGCTTTAAATTGGAGGAGTTGACCAAGTTTGAATTTTGTGAATTTGACTCCGAAACGGAGTTTTGATGGTTCCATTTGGCCCGGATGGTAATTTTGAACTTGGACGTATATCCGGATTTGCATTTGGATGTTTCTAGAAGGTTTCAACACAAATTGGCAAAAATTAAAAATTTGAATGACCGAAAGTTGAATTTGTGGACATCGGATCCAGATTGTGGTTCTGAGAATTTGAATAGCTTTGTTATGTCATTTGGGACTTGTGTGCAAAATTTGAGTTCATTCCGGGTTGATTTGTTATGTTTCGGGGCGAGTTTTGGAAGTTAAAAGTTCAAAGTTCATTTAAGTTTGATTTCAGGTGCGATTCATCGTTTCGCTGTTGTTATGTGTAATTTGAGACCTCGAGTAGGTCCATGTTATGTCATGGGACTTGTTAGTATATTCGGACGGGGTCCCGAGGGGCTCGGGTGAGTTTCGTATGAGGTTCGGATTTGTTTGGATCATTTTTCGGGAAATTGTTGGTGGCGGATCTGGTGTGATCGCACCTGCGACTGGTTTGCGCAGGTGCGATGGTCATAGAAGCGACGAAGGAATCATAGAGGCGAGGTGAGTGATGGGCAAAGAACACCGTAGAAGTGAAGGTTTGGAGCGCATATGCGGATGCGCAAGTGCGCAGTGATGAGGCACATGAGCGAGGTATTGTGTAGGTACGGATGGTGGTTTGCACTTGCGATGTCGCAGAAGCGGGTATTTGTCCGCAGGTGCGAGGGTCGAGTTCTCAACTGGTTCCGCAGAAGCAGAGGTTGTGTCACAAAAGCGACGCCGTAGAAGCACCTAATTGTTCGCAAAAGCAAAGATGCTCGGCAGAATGCTATAAATCGAGGTTTTTAGTTCTTTTATCATATTTTGAGATTGGGGGCTCGGATTGAGACAAGCTTTGAAGCAATTTTCATCACAAGGATTGGGGTAAGTGTTATACACTTGGTTTTGATTTTATTTCATGAACCCATCTTCATTTTTGGCAATTGGTTGATGAATTCTAAAGAGAAATTGTGGGTTTTGTCTAAAACTTCACAAAGCGAATGTTTGAGTTTTGAACATCGATTCGAAGTCGGATTTGATTGAAACTAGTATGGTTGGACTCATAATTGAACGGGTGGTCGGATTTTATGATTTTTCTCGGGTTCCGAGGTACAGGCACGGGTTGTGCTTTTTTGTCGATTTTGGGCTTTTGATTAAAGATTCGACCTTTATCATTTGGAAGTGTTTCCTTAGTCATTAATTGATGTATTTGAGTGTCTTTTGGCTAGTTTTGAGCCGTTCGAAGGTCGGTACACACGGGATGGCATTTTTGGAACATCGCTTGGCTTGCTCGGTGTTGGATTTAGCTTGTTCGAGGTAAGTAACACTTCTAAACTTGGAGCTGAGGGTATGAACCCAGATTATACGTGTTATGTGTTTGGTGTTGAGGTAACGCACAAGTGTGAAATATGACTTCATTATTTTTGTGGTACAGTGTAGTTACCTAATCTTATCTAGAACCTTGAAGTCTCTATGTACTAGGCTTTTGAGCTGTGATTCATGCTAAAAACCATGTCTAGGACACATGCTTATTCTGTTGGGACCCACCGAGGTCATTGCTGATGTTGAATTATTTGCTTACATTGCAATTACATACTCAGTCATACGCATTCATTTGCAGATCATATCTCAGTCTTTGTCACCATTTATTGATACATCACATCATCATTTTTGGGTTGATTTTGATGACATTATGAGCCTGAGAGACTAGAGAGATTGATGACTAAGTGAGGCCGAGGGCCTGATAGTGAGGATATTTTTGGGATCAGGTTGCATGCCGCATCATATTTTATTGATTTATGCCATGATTGGCTTGTTATAGCCCTTGGGCTGATGGAACCCCTTTAGAGTCTGTACACACCCCTAGTGAGTGCAGGTACCTACTGAGTATGAGTGCCGAGTGCCGAGTATGAGTGCCGAGCGATTGGGATTATTGAGTGTTTGTGAGGATTGAGTGACTGTGAGGACTGAGTGACTGGACGATTGAGTGACTGGGAGGACTGAGTGAATTGATACTCTGAGAGTATGCATATGGTTTTATTACTGAGTTACATCGCATTGACATGCACACTTGACATGCAGGCATAAAGATGCATTTTCCTAATGTTGTATGACATTGCGTCGTTCATGACTTCACATACTCATTGACATGTAGGCATAGAGATGTATTTTCCTCATGCCATTTAAAAATGAAACATCCTATCTGTTGTTAAAAAGTTATTTTTGGAAAAACCATAGTTTTACAAAACGTACTCATATTTTGGTGATTTCGGTTAAAGATTTGGGTTTTTACTGATATACTTGAAAAAGTAGGCCTAGTTTTCTGGAACTATAAATGAGCTGAGCATTTTATCTTTGAGCTACATCTTTTATTACTTCCATCATGTTGTTATGAATTGTTGTGGGCTATTGGTGTTGGACCCCGACTTGTGTCCCGACTCGTCACTACTTTCAACCTAAGGTTAGGTTTGTTACTTATTGAGTATACGGGGTCGGTTGTACTTATACTATACTTCTGCATCTTACGTGCAGCTATTGAATGTTGATGTTGATATTGATGTGATCGATGGGAGCTAGATTTGAAGACGCACCTGTATTCCGGTTGTAGCTGCCTCTTATTCATAGTAACCTTAGATTTATAAAAATTTGTTTATATATATTTCGAACAAATGATGTATTTGTTTCATACCAGCTTTGTAAATTCTAATCTTAGAAACTCATGATTTGTACTACCAGTCCTTGGGAATTATTTTTGTATAAAAGCGGTGTATTATTATTTTTTATCTTAATAAATCTCATTAAGTTGTATAGTTGTTAATTGGCTTACCTGACGGGTTGGATTAGGTGCCATCATAACTAGGTGGATTTTGGGTCATGACAAGGTGGTATCAGAGCTTTAGGTTCATAGGTTCTACAAGTCATGAGCAATTGTCTAGTAGAGTTTTGCGGATCGCTATGATGACATCCATACCTATCTTCGAGAGGCTACAAGGTATTTAGGATAAACTTCCCATCTTTCTTTCCTTATCGTGCGGTATTGATTCAGCTTGAAGCGTAACTCTTTGAATTCCTTACATGCATTCGTATACACATGTGAGCGCTCGGTATCAGCTGTGCATCGATGGCTTGTAATTTCATGGATGAGGTGCGAGATATGATTTGGTGTGCTGATGATGGGCCAGTTTGGAGGACTTAAGGCCGGGTTATGACTGTAGCTTGAGCACGGGGATTTTGGTTGTGTGAGCACGTGCTTCTGGACTTATATATCCGGTAGTGTCCCTATGAGTGGAATTTGTGACTCGATGAGTGGCTGGATGGCTATATGATGAGCATGATGTGACTGCGAGATATGTTCAGATAGTTTTAATATGATGAGAAGAGTTTGCTTGGGATGTGAAAAGGACTATTGGGCGCCTAGTTTCTGTCTTGATGGGACATATAGTCTCGAGTTATGAGTGTGTCGAAAGATTTTTCATGTTGTTTAACTGTGGAACTAAGTAGATTTTCATGTTTTATTGTGAGTTCAGACTTAAGGAGATTAAGTGATGGCGTAGTAATCGCGACTGCGAAAGGGGTATAGCAAGATGTCAATTTGAGGCTAAACAGGTGGGTTATCTCCTGCGAAGTAATCTACGGAGGTGTGATCCTTATGATGTTGTGTAGAGAGCTTCTTTTCTACCAGCGGGGTATATATGTGGGGATTTGAATTTGAATTTGGTTGAAAAAGTCGACCTGATCGTCATGTGGATGTATGCGAGCTTAGTAGATGATTTGAGGTACTATATGGTTTGTGTTGTGTGAGCTTATGAAGGATTTAGTTGAATCTCCCTACGGTATTATGGCAGTAACAGAGTATGGGTAGGATGAGTTATCAGATGTTCTATTCTACGGCATTGAGCTAAGTGGGGAAGTCTGCTACCGATGATTTGATTGCGTGGTTATGTGTTGTACTGGTTTCATTTTGAGGCATACTTGTGAATCAAATATGACTTGTAGAGGTTGAGATCGAGGATGACTCGAGTATAGGAATTTCTGGATACATGTTATATTACACTTTATAGGTATATGGGAATTATGGAAGGATTTGAGTTTGTAATTTATGACGGATGTAGCATGCGTGGAGTAGGGGTTCACTCGGTTGTTCAGATGTATGGGTGCTAATGGGGAACTGATCGTTCTGCCCGTTAGGGCGGTGCAATTGAGATGTGAGCAGAGTAAATGACTCTCGAGAAGGTTCTGATGGATTCAAGGTTTATATGTGGCAATTGAGAATTTTGTGGATTTGTATATGGCTAGAATCTGGGGTTTAAGTTGGATGGTATCAAGATTTGCGATGTTTCTATATCATTATGGATTTACATTTCAGTATCAGGAAGGTGAAGAAAACGGCTTTAGATTCGCTGAAGGCCTCTTCAGAGTAGGTATCTCGGTTGTGGTACTTGTGGGGTGCTTAAAGGGGAATACAATGGCTTATGAGCCTTAGGGTGGTGTGATTTTATTCTAGGATCTCGTGGGGTAACTTTTGGTTAAGGATCATGGTGTTCCTGCAAGGAGAAGTGTCAATGTGAGGGTAATTCGGAAGGAACTCGGAGAAATATGGCAGCTTGGTTGTAGGTTGGATTAATATGGCAATGATATGCTCGATTCTTTTGGTTCTTACGATGTGGCGAGTCTTTACAGGTGTTTCGTGGCAATGCTCTTGGGTTTTGATGACGCGCGTGGCTTAGTTGAGTTAGAGGGATTCGGTTATGATATCTTGGTTATGTGCAAATGGATTCCCAGGAGTTCTCAATGGTTTCTACCACAGTTCGAGGTGTATATTTCCTGCTGGCGTGGGGAGCATGTTGTGTGTTGTGATTTTTCTCCAGGATAAGATCAAATGGAAGGTTCCTGGCGATTTGAGTATGTATTTTTACTTGACTCAGAGTTGATTATGAGATTCTCTTACTTTTCATATGATGGCATGATAACGGTAGTGTGTTGTGTGGGATTGAGGTTTGCATGTGCAAGGTTACAATCAGTTCTGAAGGGAATATCATAAATTATTAAATGGCATGGACGGTTTTCGATGTTTAGGTGGATGCTATAACTGCTTGGTAATTCCTAAGAAGGGTGCACATTTCAGAAGGCGCACTGTGTGTTGACTTACAGATGCTTTATTGGTATTGCGGTACTCGCCTGGTTGCTTGACTAGCGATATTCAAATTTTTGCTATGTGGCACAGAAGAATTTTGGAGGTATTCCCCGTGGGAAGATCATGTATGAGAGTTGTGTTAGACATTTGGGCTATGGAATGGGAATCAAATGTTGTGATTCATGTGTTCTATGGATTTGGAGACCGGGAATTCTCAGAAGTAGATTATTTCGTGGTTGTGGACCGTGAAGATGTGGCTAAAGCTAGTCAGATGATAGTATGTGTTATGGTTGGGTCATTGTGGACCTTCAGAGGGTTATTTATCTATTTGTGAGTGACCAGAGTTGATTTGGGGCTCACTAGTAGGCCCAATGAGGATGTGTATTCTACACCGGGTCAGATTGGTTGGCTCTCTGCTGCTACTGTTGAGGGATGTGCCATTCGGTCAGAGTTGAGCGTATTCATGTTCTGATGTGTTTTATGAGTTACCTTTCTATGCCATGAAGGGTTTGGATTTGTTGGTTCTAAGCACACATAGTGCGGTTCTGTTTGGGCTTTATAGTGGAATTTGAGCATGTGGATATTAGGGTGTCGAATGGTTGATTGCGCCTTGGTTATGTTCTCTCCGCACTATGGTATATCATGCTAGTTGCTTCTCCGTGATTATAGTCATGCACCTTGGGTACTTGATGTCGAATTGCGCGTGGTTATTGATTTTAAGCATGGTGACTGAGGTATTTCATATGGACCAGTGTCGGGATGGGGTCACGCATTACAGCGGGGTTATGTTAAGATATGATCCTTTGTGTTAGATTCGTGTGTCTTGGTTCTACTAGGTATGATAGGTTCGTAGCATTTTGGTTGTGGTGGTACTTGTTGAACTTGTGGGATGGTTCCCTCGTTTGAGTTATTTTCCATGATTGAGTACATTTGGATTGTTTCTTATTGGTGCACGAATTGTATGGGTTGTGACTTTAGATTGTAGTGATGTGGCATGTCACTAGAGTGGTTGTGTTGGATTAGATGAGGTCATTGGAGCTGGAATGGATACTATCGATTTGATTACAGCATGTATGGAGGATAATATCAGAAGTCGGCTTAGAAATTGGCAATAGTTCTTGTAGAAGGAGGGAGAGTTCCATGACTTGTTGGTCGGATAAGTGGTTACGAGTTTCTACGTGTTTATTTCATCATCGGCAGTGTACTAAGGTTTTGAACGAGGTTTTATTTGATATGAGGCTTATTATCGGTACCGGGCTTGTTTGGGCAATTATTGTGGTCAGAAGTTATTGCGACAAATACGCGAGTTATGCGGTGTATCATGTGATTACATCTTGGGTTATAGTTATGGCTTGATAAGGCTTGTTCAGACTTATACAGTGTGTAGATGTGCGATTCGGGTCTTATAGGAAATTTCGGAAGTTAGAAATTAGATTTTGTGGTTTACGGGCTAAGTTTGAAGTAATGATCTTCGGTATGTTTTGTTGTTGAGCCTATATAGAATAGCGTGACGTGGAATCACCCCCGGGTATGTGCATGGTAAGGTTAAATGGTGGTTTGCAGGCTTTGGAACAACCTTGGGCACGTTCGAGGACGAACATATATTTAAGTGGGGGAGGATGTAATGACCCGACCGGTTGTTTTGAGCATTTGCACTTCGCTCGATAGTTTACGGGCATGAATAGCTCCGTATGATGTATTATGACTTATGTGAATCATCGTTTTGGCTTTCAGGTTATTCGAAATCGAATTGGAAGAATGAATTTCATTGTTGAAGTTTTAAGTTTGAAGAGTTGACCAAGATTGACTTTTGTGAATTTGACCCCGTAATGGAGTGTTGATGGTTCTGTTTGGTCCGGATGGTGATTTTGGACTCAGGCATATGCCTAGATTTGTATTTGGATGTTTTTAGAAGATTTCGGCACAAATTAGCGAAAATTGAAAATTTAAAGGTTTGGAAAATTTATAAGTTTGACCGGAAGTTGACTTTGTGGACATCAGATCTGGATTGTGGTTCCTGGAATTTGAATAGCTTCGTTATGTAATTTGGGACTTGTGTGCAAAATTTGAGTTCATTTCGAGTTGATTTGATATGTTTCGGCGCGCGTTTTGGAAGTTGAAAGTTCAAAGTTCATTTAAGTTTGATTTGAGGTGTGATTCATTGTTTCAATGTTGTTATGTGTGATTTGAAGCCTCGAGTAGGTCCGTGTTATGTTATGGGACTTGTTAGTATATTCGGACGGGGTCCCGAGGGGCTCGGGTGAGTTTCGGACGAGGTTCGGATTTATTTGGATCATTTTTGGCAAAATTATTGTGGCAGATCTGGTGTGATTGCACCTGCGGCTGGTTTGTGAGGTGTGATGGTCGTAGAAGCAACGAAAGCGTTGTAGAGGCAAGGTGAGTGCTGTGTGAGGAACACCGCAGAAGCGGAGGTTTGGAGCGCGTATGCGGATGTGCAGGTGCGCAGTGATGGGGCGCAAGAGTGAGGTATTGCGCAGGTGCGGATGGTGGCTCGCACCTGCTATGTCGCAGAAGCGGGTATTTGTCCGCAGGTGCAAGGGTCGAGTTCTTAGCTGGTTCCACAGAAGCGAAAGTTATGTCGCAGAAGCGGCTAATTGTTCGCAAAAGCGAAGATGCTAGGCAGAATGCTATAAATCGAGGTTTTTGGTTCTTTTATCATATTTTGAGATTGGGAGCTCGGATTGAGACGACTTTTGAGGCAATTTTTATCACAAGGATTGGGGTAAGTGTTCTACACTTGGTTTTGATTTTATTTCATGAACCCGTCTTCAATTTTGGCAATTGGTTGATGAATTTTAAAGAGAAATTGTGGGGTTTTGTCTAAAACTTCATAAAGCGAATTTTTGAGTTTTGAATGTCGATTCGGAGTCAGATTTGAGGAAAACTAGTATGGTTGGACTCGTAATTGAATAGGTTGTCGAATATTTTGAGTTTCATCGGGTTCCGAGGCGAAGACCCGAGTTGGGCTTTTGGGTCGATTTTGGGATTTTGATTAAAGATTCGACCTTTATCATTTGGAACTGTTTCCTTAGGAATTAATTGATGTATTTGAGTTGCTTTTGGCTAGTTTTGAGCCATTCGAAGGTCGGTACGCGCGGGATGGCATTTTTGGAGCATCGCCTGGCTTGCTCGATGTTGGATTTGGCTTGTTCGAGGTAAGTAATACTTCTAAACTTGGAACTGAGGGTATGAACCCGGATTATAGGTGTTATGTGTTTGGACTCGTAATTGAATAGGTTGTCGAATCTTTTGAGTTTCATCGGGTTCCGAGGCGAAGACCTGAGTTGGGCTTTTGGGTCGATTTTGGGATTTTGATTAAAGATTCGACCTTTATCATTTGGAACTGTTTCCTTAGGAATTAATTGATGTATTTGAGTTGCTTTTGGCTAGTTTTGAGCCATTCGAAGGTCGGTACGCGCGGGATGGCATTTTTGGAGCATCGCCTGGCTTGCTCGATGTTGGATTTGGCTTGTTCGAGGTAAGTAATACTTCTAAACTTGGAACTGAGGGTATGAACCCGGATTATAGGTGTTATGTGTTTGGACTCGTAATTGAATAGGTTGTCGAATCTTTTGAGTTTCATCGGGTTCCGAGGCGAAGACCTGAGTTGGGCTTTTGGGTCGATTTTGGGATTTTGATTAAAGATTCGACCTTTATCATTTGGAACTGTTTCCTTAGGAATTAATTGATGTATTTGAGTTGCTTTTGGCTAGTTTTGAGCCATTCGAAGGTCGGTACACACGGGATGGCATTTTTGGAGCATCGCCTGGCTTGCTCGATGTTGGATTTGGCTTGTTCGAGGTAAGTAATACTTCTAAACTTGGAACTGAGGGTATGAACCCGGATTATAGGTGTTATGTGTTTGGACTCGTAATTGAATAGGTTGTCGAATCTTTTGAGTTTCATCGGGTTCCGAGGCGAAGACCTGAGTTGGGCTTTTGGGTCGATTTTGGGATTTTGATTAAAGATTCGACCTTTATCATTTGGAACTGTTTCCTTAGGAATTAATTGATGTATTTGAGTTGCTTTTGGCTAGTTTTGAGCCATTCGAAGGTCGGTACACACGGGATGGCATTTTTGGAGCATCGCCTGGCTTGCTCGATGTTGGATTTGGCTTGTTCGAGGTAAGTAATACTTCTAAACTTGGAACTGAGGGTATGAACCCGGATTATAGGTGTTATGTGTTTGGACTCGTAATTGAATAGGTTGTCGAATCTTTTGAGTTTCATCGGGTTCCGAGGCGAAGACCTGAGTTGGGCTTTTGGGTCGATTTTGGGATTTTGATTAAAGATTCGACCTTTATCATTTGGAACTGTTTCCTTAGGAATTAATTGATGTATTTGAGTTGCTTTTGGCTAGTTTTGAGCCATTCGAAGGTCGGTACACACGGGATGGCATTTTTGGAGCATCGCCTGGCTTGCTCGATGTTGGATTTGGCTTGTTCGAGGTAAGTAATACTTCTAAACTTGGAACTGAGGGTATGAACCCGGATTATAGGTGTTATGTGTTTGGACTCGTAATTGAATAGGTTGTCGAATCTTTTGAGTTTCATCGGGTTCCGAGGCGAAGACCTGAGTTGGGCTTTTGGGTCGATTTTGGGATTTTGATTAAAGATTCGACCTTTATCATTTGGAACTGTTTCCTTAGGAATTAATTGATGTATTTGAGTTGCTTTTGGCTAGTTTTGAGCCATTCGAAGGTCGGTACACACGGGATGGCATTTTTGGAGCATCGCCTGGCTTGCTCGATGTTGGATTTGGCTTGTTCGAGGTAAGTAATACTTCTAAACTTGGAACTGAGGGTATGAACCCGGATTATAGGTGTTATGTGTTTGGACTCGTAATTGAATAGGTTGTCGAATCTTTTGAGTTTCATCGGGTTCCGAGGCGAAGACCTGAGTTGGGCTTTTGGGTCGATTTTGGGATTTTGATTAAAGATTCGACCTTTATCATTTGGAACTGTTTCCTTAGGAATTAATTGATGTATTTGAGTTGCTTTTGGCTAGTTTTGAGCCATTCGAAGGTCGGTACACACGGGATGGCATTTTTGGAGCATCGCCTGGCTTGCTCGATGTTGGATTTGGCTTGTTCGAGGTAAGTAATACTTCCAAACTTGGAACTGAGGGTATGAACCCGGATTATAGGTGTTATGTGTTTGGTGTTGAGGTGACGCACATGCTAGGTGACAGGCGTGTGGGCGTGCACCGTGTGAAATGTGACTCCGTTATTTTTGTGGTACTATGTAGTTACCTAATCTTATCTTGAAACTCGAAATCTCTACGTACTAGAGCTTTTGAGCTGTGATTCATGCTAGAAACCATGTCTAGGCCACATGCTTATTCTGTTGGGACCCACCGAGGTCATTGCTGGTGTTGAATTATTTGCTACATTGCAATTACATACTCAGTCATACGCATTCATTTGCATATCATATCTCAGTCTCTGTCACCATTTAATAATACATCACATCATCATTTTGGTGCTGATTTTCATGACATTGTGAGCCCGAGAGACTGAGAGATTGATGACTGAGTGAGGACGACAGCCTGATGGTGAGGATATTTATGGGATCGGGCTACGTGCCGCATCATGTTTTATTGATTTATGCCATGATTGGCTTGTTATAACCCTTGGGTTGTTGGATCCCCTCCGGAGTCTGTACACACCCCTAGTGAGCGCAGGTATCTACTGAGTGCGAGTGCCGAGCGATTGGGATTATTGAGTGTCTGTGAGGATTGAGTGACTGGGAGGACTGAGTGACTGGAGGATTGAGTGACAGGACTGAGTGAATTGATACTCTGAGAGTATGCATATGGTTTTATCACTGAGTTTCATCGCATTGACATGCACACTTGACATACAGGCATAAAGATGCATTTTTCTCATGCTGTACGACATTGCATCATTCATGACTTCACATACTCATTGACATGTAGGCATAGAGATGTATTTTTCTCATACCATTTGAAAATGAAACATCCTATTTGTTGTTAAAAAGTTATTTTTGGAAAAACCACAGTTTTACAAAACGTACTCATATTTTGGTGATTTCAGTTAAAGATTTGGGTTTTCACTGATATAGTTGAAAAAGTAGACCCATTTTTCTGGAACTATAAACGAGCTGAGCATTTTATCTCTGAGATACATCTTTTATTACTTCCATTATGTTGTTATGAATTGTTGTGGGTTATTGGTGTTGGACCCCGACTTGTGTCCCGACTCGTCACTACTTTCAACCTAAGGTTAGGTTTGTTACTTATTGAGTATATGGGGTCGATTGTACTCATACTATACTTCTGCACCTTGCGTGCAGATATTGGATGTTGATGTTGATTTGATCGACGGGAGCTAGATTCGAAGACACATCTGCATTCCGGTTGTAGCTGCCTCTTATTCATGGTAGCCTTAGATTTATAAAAATTTATTTATGTACATTTCGAATAGATGATATATTTGTTTCATACCAACTTTATAAATTCTAATCTTAGAAACTCATGATTTGTACTATCAATTCTTGGGAATTATTTTTGTATAAAAGCGATGTATTATCATTTCTTATCTTAATAAATATCATTAAGTTGGATAGTTGTTAATTGGCTTACCTGACGGGTTGGGTTAGGTGCCATAACGACTAGGTGGATTTTGGGTTTTGACAGTTTCATTGCCATCCAGTGTATTTGATTGGGATTACTTGTAAACCGACTCAGTTTGCTAGTAGCACATGATATATCTGGTCGCGTACAATTCATGATATACATCAAACTTCCCAATACTCTTGCATAATCCAGTTGTGAGTCACTTTCACCTTCATTCTTTTGAAGTGCATAACTTACGTCAATTGTAGTTTTGGCAATCTTGAAATCCAAATACTTGAACTTGTCAAGTACTTTTTCAATGTAGTGAGACTGTGATAATGCTAGACCTTGTGGAGTTTTGTGAATTCTGATTCCTAAGAACACATGAGCAACTCCTAAGTCTTTCATGTCGAATTTGCTAGCCAACATGCGCTTAGTAGCATTTATATCTGCCATATATTTGCTCATTATCAACATGTCATCAAAGTATAAATAAACAATGACTTCATGACCTGGAGTATTTTTAATGTAAACACATTTGTCACACTCGTTGATTTTAAACCCACTTGCCAAGATTGTTTGGTCAAATTTGGCATATCATTGTTTGGGTTCTTGTTTAAGTCCATAAAGCGACTTAACCAGTTTGCACTCTTTCTTTTGTTTACCTGGAACCACAAAACCCTCAGGTTGTTCTATGTAAATTTCTTCCTCCAATTCTCCATTTAAGAAAGTTGTTTTAACATCCATTTGATAGATTTCAAGACCATACACGGCCGCCAGTGCCATTAACACCCTAATAGATGTTATCCTCGTTACTAGCGAGTAAGTGTCAAAGTAATAAATCTATAACCTTTGACAACAAGTCTTGCCTTATATTTGTCAATAGTGTCATCAACTTTCGTTTTCCGTTTAAAGATCCATTTCGAACCTAAAGGCTTATTTCCTATAGGAAAATCAACCAATTCACATGTATGGTTATCTAAAATTGATTGAATCTCACTATTGACTACCTCTTTCCAAAATGCTAAATCAGAAGATGACATAGCTGCTTTGAAAGTTTGAAGCTTATTTTCAAGCAAAAATGTCACAAAATATAGTCCAAAGGAAGTAGATGTTCTTTGACGTTTACTAAGCCTTGGATCTTCTTTACTTGGAGTATTTTTCTTTGCTTCTTCCCATGGTCGTTTAAGTCTTTCACTTAACGACTCACATTCAGTTTTATACGGATAGATGCTTTCAAAGAATTCAGCATTATCTGATTCAATTACCATATTAACATGAATTTCGGGATTATCAGATTTATGAACCAAAAACTGACATGCTTTACTATTTGTAGCATATCCAATAAAAATACAATCCATAGTTTTTGGTCCGATTTTTACCCTTTTGGGTAAATGTATTTGTACCTTTGCTAAACACCCCCACACTTTGAAATATTTCAAGTTGAGTTTTCTTCCTTTCCATTTTTCATATGGAATAGATTATGTTTTGTTATGGGGTACTCTATTGAGTATTCGGTTAGTTGTAAGGATAGCCTCCCCACAAAAACTCTACGGTAATCCGGAACTTATTAATAAAGAATTCATCATTTTGTTTAATGCCCAGTTTTTTCTTTCCGCAATTCCATTGGATTGAGGTGTGTAGGGGGCAGTAGTTTGATGGATAATTCCATATTCCGAACATATTTTTGCAAACAGAGATTCATATTCTCCACCCCGATCACTTCTAATCATTTTGATCTTTTTATTCAATTGATTCTCCACTTCATTCTTATATTGCTTAAATGCTTCAATTGCTCCATCCTTACTATTAAGCAAACAAACATAACAATATCGAGTACAATCGTCAATAAAAGTTATAAAATACTTTTTCCTACCACGAGATGGTGTCGACTTCATATCACAAATGTCAGTATGAATTAAGTCTAAAGGATTTGAATTCCTTTTAACAGACTTACAAGGATGTTTTACAAACTTAGATTCAACACATATTTGACATTTTGATTTATTACACTCGAATTTAGGCAATACTTTTAAATTAATTAACTTCCATAAGGTTTTGTAATTGACATGTCCTAAATGAGTATGCCATAAATTATTTGACTCCAATAAATAAGAAGAAGCTAAAATTTTATTAATATTGTCAACAACTATTACATTGAGATTGAAAAGACCCTCTGTGAGGTAGCCCTATCCAACATACATTTCATTCTTGCTTACAGCAACTTTATCAGATACAAATACACATTTTAATCTATTCTTAATTAGTAAAGAAGTTGAAACTAAATTCTTCCTAATAGTAGGAACATGAAGAACGTTGTTGAGCGTTAACACCTTGCCGGAAGTCATCTTCAGGAATATATTCCCATAACCCTCAATCTTGTCTATTGCAGTATTTTCCATGGAAAGCTCTTCTTCAGGACCAGCAGTAGAGTAAGTCGCAAATGCTTCTTTGACAGCACAAACATGTCGAGTGGATCCAGAGTTAATTCACCACTCCTTCGGATTTCCAACTAGGCTGCATTCAGAAAGCATTGCACACATATCATCGATGTCATCATTCTTCTCCCCTATGTTGGCTTGTCCCTTTTTCTTATCCCTTTTCGGGAGACAACAATCAGGGGCTTTGTGACCAGCGTTTCCACAATTATAGCAGTTGCCCTTGAGTTCCTTCTTTTCTGCTCCTTAGTCTATCCAGAAGACCTCTTCCTCTTCTTACTTTTTGGAGCAGTCTCCTCAATGATATTAGCTCCCATAATCATTGAATTTCCATGAGACTTCTTCTCGGCTGTTTTGTTGTCTTCCTCAATCTTGAGACGAATCACAAGATCTTCCAACTTTATTTCTTTGCGCTTGTGCTTAAGATAGTTTTTGAAATCTCTCCACGAAGGAGGCAATTTTTCAATCATTGCAGCCACTTGAAATGATTCATTCACTACCATACCTTCAACAATAAGGTCGTGAAAAATAAGTTGAAGCTCTTGAACTTGGGTTCCAACAGTTTTGTTGGCTATTATTTTATAGTCTAGAAACGTGGCAACCATAAACGTTTTCAAGCATGCATCTTCCGTCTTGTACTTCTTATCAAGTGCGTCCCATAATTCTTTCGAAGCTTTCATAGCATTGTAGACATTGTACAAGTCATCCTCCAAATCACTTTGGATGTAGCCTTTGCAAACAAAATCTGCTTATTTCCACGCCTCAACAATCATAAATTTTGCGTTGTTTGGCATGTCCGCGGCATGCACTAGAGGTTCTTCACTGGTGAATTTCTGCATACCAAGTGTGGTAAGCCAGAAGAACACCCTTTGCTGCCATTCTTTGAAGTTGGCTCCAGAAACTTTTCCCGATTTCTCGGCCAGTGGCACAACAATTCGGCTTGACGAGGCTATCATCGTTGCCGCAACAGTCACAGAAGGATTTCTATTATCAATGGCCATTTCTCACTGTCAATAACAAAAGAGTTCAATTAATGGAAAAAAATAGTACAATAAACAGTACTATAATTAATGATAAACAGTACGTTTAATAAATATAAATCAAAGTTTTTATATACTGTTTCACAGAAAACGATGAAGTTTTTATGTTCTTCAAATCGTTTCCGAATTTTAATACTTCGATGAAGTTTTTATATCTTCAAATCATTTCTGAATTTTAATACTTCGATGAAGTTTTTATATCTTCAAATCAGAATAGAAAAATTCAGAAGCAGTAGAAAACCACAATGATTTTAATTTCTAAAAACAGAATATAGATTATAACATAAAAAACTAATTTCCTTAAGATTGTTAGCCAATTTATATTACTATAATGAATAATGAAACAATAAACTTTCTGAAACAGAAACCAGAAATAGAAACAGAAAGTTAGCAGCAACAGAATATCGAAATAATATCTAAAAATAATTTTGGAATAAATTGAGCTCACATAATGCACAGTGTGTCCTTAAGAAAATTAGAGAGTTCTGTCCTTCAAGATTTGATATGGAATAACCCCTTCTTGTAACTTGATGAAGAAGTTCATGGAGCTTCCTATTTTTCAAGCTTTGACGGAACAATCCGTGGAGTATTCCATCATTCAAGATTCGGCAGAGAAGTGCACATCACAATGATCACCATCTGTATTGAAGCGTCGTGTCGCAGACACTATGGGTTGCACTTTTTTTTTTTTGATCTTGCAGGTTTATAAATAAGCGCAACCAACCTCATTATCAACCCAAGAAGATGAAAGTGGTGTCCACATGATTGGCAAGGAACCACTTGGTGTCTCTTCTTTACAATTTTGTGACTTCGGTGAGATACTAGTTGGTATGCCACCTCCCTCGAAGAAGTATATTTCACGTCTCCTTATTCGGCTTGATGAAGAGACACATGATGCATCCCTCCTTAAGACTTGGCAATAAGGAGGTTTGGAGAAACCATATATCATCCTTGGAAAGTGAGCACGTGGCGCATCCTATCCTTTAACCTTGTGGTGATGAATTACATGGAGGGATTCAACCTTCAGGATTTTGGTATCGAACCACGTCTTCGTTCAGTTTGGAGAAGTCCATAGAGCATCCCATGCTTCAAGTTTTGGTGTAGAACAACCCCTTCTTGCAACTTCATGGAGAAGTCCATGGAATATCCTAACCTCCAAGCTTTAGCATATAACAACATCTTCTTGCAATTTGGATAAGCATTTTATGGAGCATTCCATCCTCCAAGCATTGGAGTAGAACAAGCTCTTCTTGCGTATCGGAGAAGAAGTGGTTAAATCATTTTTTTCACTACTCGATGAAATGATACATATAGTGCTTCATCTTTCTAGCTTTGGAGGAGAGCATTATTAGCTTTTCTTCGTCATCGTGATAAAGTAGACTTTTTTTTAGATTTATGTGACTGAACTTAGAACAAAATTCTAAGTTTCCTACGTACCTTTGCAAAGAGGATCAAGTCATTATGCAATTCAAAAGAAGTACATGTATTTTTTTTGTACGCAGTTTATACTCGTGCAGACATTGAGTATAGAAACTCGAAGACTTTGCTCAAATTTGAATAGTTTTACATCTTGAAGACTTTCTTAATTTGAAGAGCTTTGCATCTTGAAGACTCTGATCGAATTTGAAGAGCTTTACAACTTGAAGACTTTGCTCCAATTTGAAGATCTTTACATCTTGAAGACTTTGCTCGAATTTGAAGAGCTTTGCATCTTGAAGACTCTGATCGAATTTGAAGAGCTTTACAACTTGAAGACTTTGCTCCAATTTGAAGATCTTTACATCTTGAAGACTTTGCTCGAATTTGAAGAGCTTTGCATCTTGAAGACTTTTCTCCATTTAAAGAGCTTCACAACTTGAAGTATTTTCTCTAATTTGAAGAGATTTGCAAGTTGGATATTTGGCTTGAGTTTGGAGATCTTTGCAACTTGAAGACTTTGCTCAAATTTAGAGAGCTTTGCAAGTTGAAGATTTGGCTCGAGTTTGAAGAGCTTCGCATTAAAGTCTTTTCTCTAATTTGAAGAGCTTTGGAGATTTGGCTTGCATTTGAGGAGTTTTGTGACATACAGTTTAAGCTCGTGTATCAAGGAGCATTATAACTTACAGTTTAGGCTCGTGCGTTGTGGAGCACTTTGACATGCAGTTTCGGCTCATGCGACAAGGAGCGTTGGAACATGCAGTTTAGGCTCATGCATCATGGAGCGTAGTGATATGCATGGACTCTTCGATTTCAATTTTGGATGAATACTTTCCCCTATTCTCGGCATCGTCTACTTCGTTTTATCGTGAGTGTCAAAGATAGACAACCTTTGATCTCCATGTGTAGTCATACTCAATTCCATATCATGTGCACGACTAGCCAACTCTTCAAACGTTTTAGGCTTTATTCCTTGCAAGATGTAGCGAAAGCCCCAATACATACTTTAGATGCATATTTCAATGCCAGAAGTTTTGCTAAGACGATCTTTGCAGTTGAGGCTTAAACTCCTCCAACGATTGATGAATTCGATAACTCGCTCCTCCTTCTGTTGGCAGAAATTTGTAAGTTCAATCATGCTCACAGTGCGCCTCGTGCTATAGAAGAAATTGAGGAATTTTTGTTCGAGTTGCTCCCAACTACCAATGGAACCAGGTTCAAGATCTTTGTACCAATCGAAAGCATTTCCTTTGAGAGATCGAACAAACTTCTTGACAATGTGATCATCATATGTTTCGGCATCATTGCATGTCTCGATGAAGTGTGCAACATGTTGCTTGGGATTTCCTTTACCATCGAATTGTTAAAGCTTAGGAGGTTGATATCTGCTTAGCATGTTCAAGTTATTAATCCTTTATGTGTACGACTTGCCTACGTAAGGAAAGATTTAGGCGAAGGCTCAATTTTATCTTTGATGGCCCCTATGATGAAGTCCTTCAGTTACTGAACATGAATCTATCCATCAGAAGAGATTTGGAGCTCTTTGGTCATTGTTGCTAGGTTTGCAGAGGACTCTCCTTTCTCTTGAATTTCTGGAAGCTTCATAGGTGCTTGGCTTGATTCTTCCTCTGTCATACTCTACACCTTATTCATCAACTTGGAAAGTTTATCATCTTGATATTTCATGTATTTTGTCAGGCCTTCAACTGCTTTTGTCAAATTTGCAAGTTGTCCTTCTATGGTAGAAGTTTCAATCATCATCGTTTGCATGACCAGCACAGAGGACGAAGAATGGTATGGATCATCAATTGGATAGAGAGTAGATTGTGGAGTGACATGAGGAGAGTTTGGAGAAAATCCATTGCTCAAGACGTCATCATCTTTCTGCATAAAGGGATTGTGGGACTGGCGATGACATTCTTTTGAAAGGCTGAATCATGCCAAAGTTCGCTCGACCACCTCAGCGATGTTATTCCCTTATTCTAGCATGTACGAAGAGGATCTTACTTATTTTAGAGAAGATGAACCAAAAACATGAGTTGTGGATAGCACTTCAAGCATTTGTTGTCCTAGCATCTCGGCTTTGCTTCTTTTGATTAGGCAAACAATCTCCATGGCATCTTCCAATTTGCTTTGGCAGTCAGATCTAGGGTTGATTTTCATTGAGGTCATCTTGGTGTTCTTAAACTTCGAAGAGAAGAGATGAGAGGTAGAGATGGTCCCACTAGGCGTGCCAAATTTTGTAGCGGCTAAATTTTTCTCCTGAAAAATAATACTCAAGACAAGAAATATAGCGACAAATATTATATTTGATTTAGAGTGATGGAGTTACAGTCTCTAAAATATCTCAAATCTAAAGAGATGTAGTCCTCTGATTCTTCTCCTCACGAACAATGGTTCTAGAGCTTAAGAGCTTGATCTTGAACTTGATGAATTTAAGATTTGTAGTACGTCACAAACAATTTGAAGGTTGTCCCGAATCAGGATTTGGTGTTGGATTATCATGAACAGAAGATTTGAAGCTGTCCGCCTATGATTTAAGTTTGACTTTGGAATTTGACCACAGACAACGATTGCAGATATGGATGAATACCTTGATGTTATTCTTCAGAGCTTCTTTAGCCTTTCCTTCTGCTTACTTCATATCTTCTAGCCTTGTCCTTTGACCCCTTTATATAGGCGTGGGGTAGAATAGCCTCCAAGAAAATCCTCATGGGCCATTGAGCTTGGGCTTTATATGGGTCGATCCATTTAGTAGAAAATCAATTAAATGGGTTAGCTCAATAATATTGGGCTTTTATTTCAATCAATTTAATTAGATTTAAATAAATAACTCAATTATACTAGCCTAAAATATTTGGCTGGACTAATATATATTTGATTTATGGTGAAATTCAATTTTCTTATGGATTTAAATTTAGTAAAATTTTAATTGTCTACAGATTTTATTAAAAAAACTAAAATTTGATTCGGTACGGTACGGTTTGGCTGATTTAATCAGTTTTTAAATATCCATTGACACCCCTAGATATTTCACAAATCGTAATACTCGAGGATTTTGGTACTCACTTGCATATGGTACTCACTTTTGTTTTTGCTAAGAAAAGCCTTTTATTGATAATCAGAAACTAAACTATTACTGTAGAAGGTACTAAACGAAGAGTTATAGTGCCTTGTAGGTCTAGATTAAAACACAGTAAAGTAAACATAGGAGGATTTGCAAAATGCACTAGATCTTGGATATGTTGATAGGGCATGTCTCTTCCATAAGTAGCCAAAGCATCTGACACGCGGTTACCCTCCCTAAAAGTGTGGGAAACTTCTGGTTGTTGAAGATCACAGAGCACCAACCTGCAATTAGTAAGTAAATGTGAGTATTTAAGGTTCCCAGTAGAAAGGATTTAAAGTAATACCTGTGAATCAATTTTCACTTTAAGCGGATGAAAATATTTTTGGACAGCGATGTGCAGTCCATGTAGTAGAGCTAATAACTTTGCTTGCAAAACCTTAGTGAGATAGAGGTGCTTGGAGTAGCCGTGAATCCAGTTACCAGTAGAATCACGAAACACTCCTCCCGCCCCTCCATGGAGTGTTGATACATCAAAGGCACCATCAATGTTAAGTTTATAGTAGCCAACAAGGGGAGGTGTCTAATGTACATGAAGAGTAATGTGTGGTGGAGGTTGTGGGGGCATAGGAGTCAAATATAGAAGCTCTGTTACATTAGTCATAATGTTTCGAATTGTTACTGAGAGTGGTGTTATGGAAGACATTATGGTTATGAGTTAGCCAAATATTCCATAGTACTATAGGTGAGAGCGTGGATAAGGGAACAAGTAGATTACGTGCTAGAGGGAAGAAAGATTTGGAGGTACAAAGAGTACGTATCCAGGAACTGTAATTATCAGTTGGAAGTGAGAGGTTTAAGTGGCGCCATAATTGTAAAGCAGGAAGGCATTGAAGAAAAATGTGGGAAATGTCTTCATATGGGTGGAAACATGTTTTACAAGATTCATTGGAGAGGATGTGATGAGATTGAAGTAAGGAGGAAGTTGGCAATCTACCACATAATAGGAGCCACAAAAATGCTTGATTTTGTGTGTAGCATGAGTGTTCCAGATCCAAAGATGGGGAGAAATAGGAGGAACATTGTGTATTGGTGTAATGAGAGAGGAGTAGGCTGATTTGGTTGTAAAATTTCCATAAAGGCTATTACTCCAATAAGGGGTATCAACAACAGTAAAATGGTGGCAAATGTGGGTGTTGAGGATGAAATGTTTTATATGATCAGGGAATTCGAATGAGAGGATGTAGAAGTTCCATAAGTGATGGGAAATGATATGGGAAAGGGGAAGTAGTAGTTCATGTTTCAAGATTGGTCCCTGGATAAGATCACGTAGGGAGTATGATGGAGTAATCCAACGATCAGTCCATAATTGAATATGCTGGCCATTAGCAACTTTCCAACTAGTCCCTCGATGACATAAGGGATAAGCTTTGACGCATGTTTGGAGAGAAAAATCTGTGAGGTGTAATTAATAGGAGTTGCTGAGACATATTGTAACGATCTAACTTGTTGTTTTAAGAATTTATGCCACGTTCAGTGACTTAAGGTCTTGAGCAGCTTCATAATATGTATTATGACCCGCGGGTGAGGTCGAGTTTGATTTTTGGAAGGTTCGGAATTAAATTGAAAGAGAAATTCTCAATTTTGAAGCTTAAATGGAAAGAGTTGACCGGAGAGTTGGCTTTTGAGCTAATGACCCCGGAATGGAATTTCGATATGGAAATAGATTCGTATGATGGTTTCGGATTTAGGCGTATGTTCGGATTTGGATTTGGAAGTCCGTAGGACAATTCGACACATTTTGGCGGAAGTTGGAAAATAGAAGATTTTTGGAAAGTCCGACCGAAGAGTGAGATTTTGATAACGAGGTCGGATTTTAATTCCGAAAATAGGAATAGTTCCATTACGTCATTTATGACTTGTATGCAAAAGAGAGCTCGCAGGTGCGACTAATGTGTCCGCAGGTGCGAAACTGGGCAGAATCATTAAGGACCAAAATTGGTCATTTTTCCATATTTCGATTGGGATTTTGGAGCTCGGTTCTTGGGCGATTTTGGAGGAGTTCATAAAGCATTTGACTTGGGTAAGTGTTCTATATCCTAAAGTGATTATATTTCATGAATCTATGGTTATATTCATCGTTTAATTCGAGTTTTAATGGAAGAAATCAAGATTTTTGAAAAATCTTTTAAAAACAAAAATTCAAGATTTGGGGGACGATTTGTTATTGGAATTTGATAAAATTGGTATGATTGAACTCGTATCGGAACGGGTGTTCAGATTTCATGAAAATTTTGTCGGGTTCCAAGAGGCGGGCCCCGCATTGACTTTTGTTGACTTTTTAAAATAAATTGTTACGTCGACGTATTATTATCCGAAATTGTTTCCGATAAATATTTTGAGTAAGTGTCTTGCCTAACCTTGAGTGGGAGAATTACCCCTTTGGCATCGAGTTTTATGTGCCATTTGTAAAATATGAAAGGCCGTGTACGCGAGGTGACGAGTACGTACTCGGGCTTATATGTGCAAATTTTATTGGGTTAAAGTCTTAGGCATTATTGTGTAGTAAATTGGATAATCGATGGCATTTATTAAATCATCTATTTGCCATGCCTAAATCCTTGTTTGTTGAATTTATTTTTATATGAAAATTTGATATGATTGATATTTAAATATCTATGTAATTTTGTGAGTTTGTTGGTTTGATATTTCTTGGAATTTAATTTCATTATGGATTTTTTCTCTATAAATAAATAATTAAATAAGCTTAAGAAGAGTTGTTTATATAATTATTGAGAATTTGGATTAATGAAGGCGTTGTCCTATGTTGAGTAATTTCTATCTCTGTTGATTGTTTTTGAGGTCTTATACATATTGTGTGGAGCCTTCGACTATTTATTGTGAAATTAATTGATGTGTTGTATCTTTGAAATTTGTTGTGGCCATTGGGCAAATTGTGATATGAATTGGCTTTGTTATGTTACCGTGATCATTTTACGTGTAAATTATCTTATTGTGTGAGTTGTTATTTTGAGGATATAAGGGTGGCATTTCACTGTTGATATTATGTGGGTATAAGGGAGGCATTTCATTGTTGTTATGTGTGTTGGGATATTGTCTGGGCGGAGTGATAAGGGTGGCTATAGGAGCGATAAAACAGGCTATTATAGGAGTAATAAAGGTGGCTATAGGAGAGATAAGAGTGGCTATTGTCAGGGATGATATGTGATGATGTGGAGTGGTTGCATTGGTGATTTTTATGTGATGTTGTGATTTTCCTTATATTTATTTTTATACCTTGTGCAATTTGTCTTGTTGTTGGTAAATTGATAATGATCTGATTTATGTTGAAGTTGGGAGCTTGTGGCTATTGCCAGACAATTGTGATAAAGAAATGCGGGTACGAGGTGTCGTGAGTAAATAATGATGATATTGGCATATGAATTGTCCGTGCAGTTGAGATATGAAACTTGGGCACAAAGTACCGGGGAAAATATGATGGTTTTATTATTGGCACGTGAACTGTCCGTGTAGATGTGATAAGAAAAATGGGCATGAGGTGCCGGGGAAATATGATGATTTAATTATGGGCACGAAGTACCGTTAAAATATGAAAGTGGGCTGAGACCCGTGTTTACGAAAAATATGAAAAGGGCCGAAACCCGTATTTTTATGATTACGAAATGAGGTGTCACATGGTGACTTTTTATTGAAAGAATTATATTCAAAATATTTATTTGGAAGGATTTTTATTCAAAATGTATTTATTGAAAGAATTATATTTGAAAGATATTTATTTGAGGAAATTATATTTGAAAGAGAGTTATTTGGAAGAATTATATGTGAAAGATATTTATTTGAAGGACTTGATTTAATTGGGTGTACTTGTATTTATTAATTATTGAGCGATATTACAGGTTGATTTGTGTTGCCCTTATTGTTATTTGTTTCCTATTATTTTGCATATCATATTGCACAGGTTATTAGACTAGTGAGTGCCTTGACTGTACCTCGTCTCTACTCCACTAAGGTTAGTCTTGATACTTACTGGGTATCGACTGTGGTGTACTCATACTATACTTCTGTATATTTTTGTGCAGAGCCACGTGTTGGAGATATCGGACTCGGACAAAGCTAAAGTGTGATCGCAAGGATTCAAGGTAGAGCTGCTTGGTCGTCACAGTCCCTTGGAGTCTTTTCATTTTATTGTACCGTCAACTCTTTTTCGAATAGTATTGTATATTCGATCCTTGAGATCATTACTTGTATTCAATTAGAGTTCGTGACTCAGTACTACCAATCTTGGGAGGTTGTTTGATTATTTCCACTATTAGTTTTGATTATTTATAATTAAAAAAAAGGTTTGAAATGTAATTGAAATCGGCTTACTTAGTCTTAGAGATTAAGTGACATCACGACACATGTGGTGGGATTTTGGGTCGTGACAAGTTGGTATCAAATCTCTAGGTTCATAAATTCTACGAGTCACGAATGAGTCTAGTAGAGTCTTGCGGATCAGTATGGAGACGTCTGTACTTATCTTCAAGAGGCTATAGAACTGTTAGGAAATTTTTACTTCTTTCATTCCTATCGTGCAGATTTACTAATTGTTGAATTTGAGCCTTTTGTATCTCTATTCTCTCACAGATGGTGAGAACATGTGCTACCGGATTAGCTGAGCAGGCTTTCGCACATACTGCTAGGGCGGCAAGAGACCGGGGTCGAGGTAGAGGCCGAGGTAGAGGTCAAGGAAGGGCGCGTGCCGCGACTAGAGCACCTGTTACAACAACAGTGGACGAGCCACTAGTAGCTCCAGTTGGGGGACAGGTACTAGAAGCACATGTCGTTACCCCCGGACTTTAGGAGACTTTAGCACAGTTCATGAGTATGTTTGGTACATTAACTCAGGCGGGATTGATCTCTGTTGCACTAAATATTTCGCAGATTGGGGGAGTAGCTCAGACTCCTACCACAACTCCAGAGTAGTAGGTTTATGTTGGTCAGGTTCCGTGTGTAGTACCGGTACAACCTGTTATTCCGGTTCGGCCTGAGGTCAGGCCAGAGGCATCAGAAGAAAGACAAAAGAGACTTGAGAGGTTTAAGAGGTATAGTCCACCTACTTTCAGTGGCACAACTACAGAGGATGCCCAAGGATTTCTAGAAAATTGCCACTGTATTCTCCGTACCATGGGTATTGTGGAAGTAAGCGGAGTTGTCTTTACTACATTTCAATTGTCAGGCGCAGTGTATCAGTGGTGAAAAATCTATGAAGAAGGTAGACCAGTTGATGCAATACCACCAACTTGGGCTCAATTTTCGGAAATGTTTTTGAAAGAGTTTGTTCCCCAGACTCTCCGAGATGCGTGGTGCACAGAGTTTGAATGGTTGTGTCAAGGCACTATGACAGTGTCAGAATATGCCATTAGGTTCAGTGAATTAGCCTGTCATGCACCTATCTTGGTTCCTACAGTCAGAGAGCGGGCCCGCAACTTCATTAAGGGGCTCGATTATGATCTTAAAATATGCATGGCTCAAG
This sequence comes from Nicotiana otophora, assembly GCA_000715115.1. Classification (NCBI taxonomy): domain Eukaryota; kingdom Viridiplantae; phylum Streptophyta; class Magnoliopsida; order Solanales; family Solanaceae; genus Nicotiana; species Nicotiana otophora. The sequence continues at coordinate 15,797 of AWOL01S0055595.1, read as the reverse complement.
AGTTGCAAATTGATACTCCATTTCAACAAGTAGTGGAGATTGCGAGGAAGATTGAGAGTGTTCTAGACGAGGAAAGGGAGTCTAAGGAGGCCAAAAGGTCTCGAGGCTCTGGAGGGTTAAGTGGATTTTAGTCTTCAGCTAGGACCTATTATAGCGGAGGCTCGAGCAGTCGGCCTTCTCAGTCCGCACATCATATTTCTCGGAGTGCTCTAGTAAGTTCTTACGATGCACCACCGTTACGGGATTCCTATAATGGTCATTCCAGTTATCCGGCACAGACTCAGTACGAGCAATCGCGACCTCATAGGGGTTGTTATGAGTGTGGTGATATTAGGCACATTATGAGAGATTGTCCCAGACTTGGAAGGGGTGAATTTTATCAGAACACTCAGACTATGGACCCCAGTGCAGCTAATACTCCACGGGCACAACCGGTTAGAGGTGAAGAACAGGCGGGTAGAGGGCACCTAAGAGGTGGAGGCCCAGCCCATTGATATAATTTCTATGATTTGGCTGAGGCCGATACACCAGATAGTGTCGTTATAGGTATGAATATATTTATAATTAAAAAAAAGAGCACTATTCTTAATTTGATTCGGTTCTGAATATTAAGGTGAGTCCTCCTATTATGCTCCACTTATGGGTGAGCTTCATAATTTTGTGATCCACTTATATGTTTATCCCTGTTGTGAGATTTGAAGATGTGAGCCCGTGTCTGTCATTTTTATTTTTGGGCACCATTGAGGGCTATAAGTCCAAAGGTAATTTCTATTATTCATTACAGTGGATTTGATGTGTTTCAGAATAATTGATTCCAATTTTATGAATTATATGCCCTACCGGTATGAGAGTTCATTATGTGTTATGAAAAGTGTTTACGAAATTTATTGAAAAGAAGAAATAAAGGAAATTGAAATTTTAGTTGGCACAATGTGCAAAATACTGGCGATTCAGAGCTGAGGACGAGATCCTCGCATTTGTTTACATATGATGTGAAATATTTAAATCGGGCTACAAGCCGCGGTGGAAGTAATATAAGTACGAGGTCCTTGTGGTGAAATATTTATGAGTTTAAATTCTCCCTTTGTGAAGTTTAATTTGTACTATAGTACTAATAGGGAGTTATGTCTGATAGGCTTATGTGATAATTCCTTTATGTGTTTCTGTGCCATAATTGTGCTGTAATTATTGAGTTTTAGCCAACGACGCGAGTGCCCAGCTGGCATTAAATATGACTCGTTATCATAATGCCTCACATTCTGTTGCCAGTATTATGAAAATTCGAAACAAGGTGTTGGTTAATATGAGATTAATTGATGATGCTGGAATTAAGTATGAACAACTTTTAAGACCAGAGATGTGGTAATGGGAATATATAAGATGTGCTTCATGTCATGATATCATTATGATAACACAATACTTGTAACGCTGAGATTAGTGTTATTGATATATACACTGTGGTGCTTTGTTGGGTTGTGAATGTGTTGTTAGGAGTTGTTTTGGTGTTACTCTGGCAGGTGGATAGACCCAATTACAGAGGAGACTCTGCCGAAGTTTTTGAAAAATTTGGGAGTTAGTAAAAATTTGGGGGATTGAAACGTGCAAAAGAAGAGATAAGTTATGTTATGTGTTTGAGGGCGAATGATCCTAAGCGGGGGAGAATGTAACACTATCAAGAAAGTTGATGTGTGCATAAGCACGAGTTGCTATAGCCAGTTGAGACTAATACCGTGCGTTCATGAAAAATCGGACTTTTTGAAAATGTTTGGAGTGTAAGAAATTTGGTGTTAAAGTTTACAAATATGGATGAAAGAAATAATCTCAATTGAGATGGTGCTGTCAGGCTTATCTCAAATGCGGTAACCTGGGATCAACCGTGAGTATATATGTAAAAGTAAAATCATCAATTTGGTAACCTCAGAATAATTCTTAGAACGTTCGAGGACGAACGTTTGTTTAAGAGGTGGAGAATGTAAGGACCCAACTTGTCGTTTTAAGAATTTATGCCCCGTTCAGTGACTTAAGGTCTCGAGCAGCTTCGTAATATGTATTATGACCCACGAGTGTGGTCGAGTTTGATTTTTGGAAGGATCGGAATTACATTGAAAGTGAAATTTTCAAATTCGAAGCTTAAATGGAAAGAGTTGACCGGAGAGTTGACTTTTGAGCAAACGACCCCGGAATGGAATTTCGACTAATCTACAAAATTTGAAGTCATTCCGGACTGATTTGATACGTTTCGGCACAAAATATAGAAGTTGGAAGATTTGAAAAACTCATAATTTGATTTGATGCACGATTCGTTATTTCGCCGTTGTTTGATGTGATTTGAAGCCTCGACTAAGTTCGTATTATATTTTGGGACGTGTTGGTATAATTGGTTAAGGTCGAGGGCGCCTCGAGCAAGTTTCGGATGATTAAACGGACTAAAATTGTGCTTGAAGGAATTCTGGATTTTTTCCAGTTCTGGTACAATTGCACCTGCGATGGAAATGGTCGCAGGTGCGCGACCGCAAAAGCGACAAAATGGTCACAGATTTAGCCTGGGCTGGAATGGGCAGAGGTCATAGGTGCGATGCATTTTCCGCATCTGCGTAACCGCAGAAGCGGAACTCTTCCGCAGGTGCGAGAGGGCAGTGGTCAGTAGAGATCGCAAAAGAGAGAATTTTCTCGCAAAAGCAAGCTCGCAGGTGCGACTAATGTGTCCACAGGTGCAAAACTAGGCAGAATCATTAAGGACCAAAATTGGTCATTTTGCCATATTTCGATTGGAATTTTGGAGCTCGGTTCTTGGGTGATTTTGGAGGAGTTCTTCAAGACTTTGACTTGGGTAAGTATTATATATCCTAAAGTAATTATATTTCATGAATCTAAGGTTATATTCATCGTTTAATTCAAGTTTTAACGGAAGAAATCAAGATTTTTGAAAACTCTTCCAAAAACGAAAATTTAAGATTTGGGGGATGATTTGTTGGTAGAATTTTATAAAATTGGTATGGTTGAACTCGTATCGGAATGGGTGTTCGAATTTCATGAAACTTTTGTCGGGTTTCAAGAAGCGGGCCCTACGTTGACTTTTGTTGACTTTTTGGAATAAATTTTTAAGTCGACGTATTATTATCTGAAATTGTTTCCGATGAATTTTAATGAAGTTATACAATTAATTTGGATAGATTTGAGCAGTCCGGAGGTCAATTCAAGCAAGAAGGCAATTTTGAAATATCGGCATAACTTCAAAAAGGCAAGTGTCTTGCCTGACCTCGAGTGGGGGAATTACCCCTTAGGCATCGAGTTTTATGATGGTTTTATTATTGGCACGTGCCGAGAAAAATATGATGGTTTTATTATTGGCACGTGAACTGTCCGTGCAGATGTGATATGAAAACTGGGCACGAGGTGCCGGAAAAATATGATGATTTAATTATGGGCACGAAGTGCAATGAAAATATGAGAGTGGATTGAGACCCGTGTTTACGGAAAATATGAAAAGGGATGAAACCCGTATTTTTATGATTACGAAATGAAGTGTCACATGGTGACTTTTTATTGAAAGAATTATATTCAAAATATTTATTTGGAAGGATTTTTATTCAAAAAGTATTTATTGAAAGAATTATATTTGAAAGATATTTATTTTAGGAAATTATATTTGGAAGAAAGTTATTTGGAAGAATTATATGTGAAAGATATTTATTTGAAGGACTTGATTTAATTGGGTGTACTTGTATTTATTAATTATTGAGCGATATTACAGGTTGATTTGTGTTGCCCTTATTGTTATTTGTTTCCTATTATTTTGCATATCATATTGCACAGGTTATTAGACTAGTGAGTGCCTTGACTGTACCTCGTCTCTACTCTACTGAGGTTACTCTTGATACTTACTAGGTACCGACTGTGGTGTACTCATACTATACTTCTGTACATTTTTGTGCAAAGCCAGGCGTTAGAGATATCGGACTCGGACAAAGCTGAAGTGTGATCACAAGGATTCAAGGTAGAGCTGCTTGGTCGTCACAGTCCCGTGGAGTCTTTTCATTTTATTGTACCGTCAACTCTTTTTCAAACAGTATTGTATATTCGATCCTTGAGATCATTGCATGTATTCAGTTAGAATTCGTGACTCAGTACTACCAATCTTTGGAGGTTATTTGATTATTTCTGTTGTTAGTCTTGATTACTTATAAAAAACATGGCTTGAAATGTAATTAAAATCGGATTACTTAGTCTTAGAGACTAAGTGTCATCACGACGCCTGTGGTGGGATTTTGGGTCATGACACATATTTGCATAGAAGTACAGTGGCCCATAGGGAATTTTCACTATGCGTTTGGAAGCACCAATTTAGACTAGCTAGCAATGCCATATTTGTTTCAAAAGGTTTAGGAATACCAAGGCCACCATAATGCTTTTTATAGTAACGACATCCCAATGGACCAAATGAGATGTTGTTTTTGAGGAGTGGAGCCCCAAAGGAAGTTACGTTGAATACGATCAATATATTGTAAGGTCTTTTTGTGGTAAGAGGTTATTTTGCATAGCATATGTAGGAATGTAATTAAACACAAAACGAATAAGGGTGACTCGTCCAGCTAGGGTAAGAAATTTAGTTTTCCATCCTTAGAGGCGTTGGTTCATACAATCTAGAATATATTGATAATCCAAGGATTTCGGTTGAATATTTTACATAGGTGATGGTAGGCTATCATCTCGTATTTTAGCCGCTTATTGCACTCTAATTCACTACACTTCATTTGTGTTTGAGCTAGAATTCATATTGTTTTGCACTTAGTGTGTGTTTTATGCCTTGTAGGAACAATTACGAGTTATGTAGATGTTGTGGAGATAATTCGAGCTATTTGGAGTTTTGAAGTTTGAGTAAAAGCCCAAGGAATTAAGTCAGGATCATGTTCGGGGATCAATCGAAAATAGTGCACTTAGTGGGAGAAAAACAAGTTGAGCAGGAGTGAAACTCAGATGCACGACCGCGCATGAGAGACCCCCAGTACGCATACGACCGTGCAAGTGACATAGCATTCTTCCACACATGCGCGGCCATGAGCGCGGTCACACCTCCAGGTGTGCGGCCGCGCACGTCCGCTTTCGGGAACTTTACCTAGGCCTGTTTTGGAAAATTCAGATGCGACTCTTTTTGACCTATATGAAGCCTAGCTCGTCTCAAAACAAGGTATCTCAGATTTTGGAGCAACTTTTGGAGAGAAGAAGACAGGGAAACAACGGAAACTCAAAATACTTCATCCAATTCATTCAATACAAAAGTTGTTTGATTTTGGGAATTGTAATGTCTTCTTGTTCTTCTAATACTCTAGTGATAAACAACTTCTCCACTATGGAGTAATCTTTCTTAGGGTTATTGGCATATACTGTGATTCGACTATTGTTTGGGTTTTACTCTATGTTAGTTGCCTGAATTCGTTGAATGAGTTATTAATTGAATTGCAAGGTTAATTGTGGTTTTATTTTAATCGAAAGAGAAGTGTTGCTGCAATTCGCATTGTGTTATCTTGTTTGGGTTGATTTTACGCCTCTCATAAGTAATCGAAAGAGCTTAGAGAGTTATCAATTGACCCAATTTGGAGGAATAGTCGAAAGACGTTCTTTGAAAGATCATTCATTCACTGTATATTTTCATATGTTCATAGAACCAGTTATTAGGTTGGTTAAAGGAACTCTCATTCATTCAGAAGAAGAATTTAAATCCTAAGATTAGCCTAATCATCTGTTGAAATCGAAGGAGTTAGTAGAAGTTAAGAGTGAACTTAGTACAGAATTATCCAAAATAATAGTTGATCACATATCTTGTCACAACCCTTACTTCTCACCTTGAATTTCAATCGTTGCTACTTGGTCAGTAAAGTTCCATTATTTTCTCACAATCGATAATCTTAGGTTTTACAATTAGTTGAAAATAACATAAATCAAAGGTTTATTTTCATGGATAGTGTTAAGTTGAAGATTTATTATAACATTATTTAAACCAATCCCTCTGGAGACGATTTAATAATATACTATCTTTGACTAGCGAGCCTACGTTTTATACACTGGTTTTGTGCTCATCAAATTTTGGCACCGTTGTCGGGGAATGGCGATCAATATTGTTTGAAATAAGTTTTGGTGCTAATTCAGGAACAATTCTACTTTATTTTCCTTTTTTACACTCTTCTTATTTGTGTGCAGGCAATAGGTTAAATTCAGTAGTGTATGACTCGATCCTCTTCCAAGGAATTGGAGCCATACAATCCAGAATTAGACAAGCACCTGCGGCAGTTGAGAAGGGAGAAAGAATCTAGTGGATCATTGTTGAGCCAAACTTCAACTCAAAATATAATGGTCAACGACGAAAGGGACGTGGACCTAGCTGCGAGAGAGGCAGCTCAATAACAGGATGCACAGTTAGCAGCTGAAGCAGCCCGTAGAGCTGCGAATACAATAGTTGATGAGGATCGAAGGTTCAACCTCAAGAGAACCATGGTCGAAGATGAATTTGGAAATGCAGCTCCCATGTCTGGGAGGTCTCTAGGAGATTATGCCAGGCCAGTGTAACCCAATGAAGATCCTAACAACCAACTGATGGACTTCGACGAAATTATGAACACATTCCGCTACAATGGAGAATCACATGATGCCATCTACCTCATAGCATTCCCTTTCTCACTTAAGGATGATGCAAATCAGTGGTTGGGAAGTTTACCCACAGGGTCAATCCGTACGTGGGAGGAAATGACTACCAACTTCTTAGAAAACTATTTCTCTGCTGCTAAAACTGGACGGATGAGGAAGGAGATTCACAATTTCAGCCAAGGTGAAGGGGAGACGGTGTTCGAGGCATGGGAAAGATTTAAGGAGCTATTACAGAGGTGCCCTCATAACGGAATGGAGTAATGGATGCAACTCCAAGACTTCTAGGACGGCTTAAACCCGTCTTCAAGGAGATTACTGAACAGTGCGGTTGCAGGTCCTCTGATAAAGAAAACTCTAGAAGAGATTGTCACACTTCTGAATGAACTATCTGAAGACGCAGAACAATGGTCCACTAACCAAGGGGATCAAAGAAGATCAGCAGGGTTGCACAAAGTAGAATCGTCTGTAGTAATGCAGGCCTAAATTTCAGCTATGGCTAAGGACATCAAGCAACTGATAATAGCTCAGGTGCAAACTTAACCACATGTGGGATGTGACATATCTGGATTGGGACACCCAACTCATGAGTGCCAAAGATTCACCGCAAAAGAAGAAGTTAAGGCATTGGGGAATTTTAACAGAGGCAACTACCAAGGAGGTGGTAATTTCAATTCTATGGGACAAAGACTTCTGGGGTTGTCATGGAGTTTTTCAAATGGTAGCTTGAATTCTTGGCAGCATCAAAATCCCAGAGCACCAGTGCAAGGACCTCCTGGCTTCCAGAACCAATAGAGACAACCATACCAGCCTCCACAACCCAACAACTCAAGTTTAGAAGATCTAATGAAGGCATTCATAAATAAATCAGATGAAAAACTTGAGACTCTTGTGATAAATAACTTCTCCACTATGGAGTAATCTTTCTTAGGGTTATTGACATATATTGTGATTCGACTATTGTTTGGGGTTTACTCTATGTTAGTTGTATGAATTCGTTGAATGGGTTATTAATTGAATTGCAATGTCAATTGTGGATTTATGTTAATCGAAAGAGAAGTGTTGCTGCAATTCGCATTGTGTTATCTTGTTTGGGTTGATTTTACGCCTCTCATAAGTAATCGAAAGAGCTTAGAGAGTTATCAAATGACCTAATTTGGAGGAATAGTCGAGAGACGTTCTTCGAAAGATCATTCATTCACTGTATATTTGCATATGTTCATAGGGCCTATTATTAGGTTGGTTAACGGAACTCTCATTCATTCAGAAGAAGAATTTGAATCCTCAGATTAACCTAATCATCTATTGAAATCGAAGGAATTAGTAGAAGTTAAGAGTGAACTTAGTACGGAATTACCCAAAATAATAGTTGATCACATATCTTGTCACAACCCTTACTTCTCACCTTGAATTTCAATCGTTGCTACTTGGTCAGTAAAGTTCCATTATTTTCTCACAATCGATAATATTAGGTTTTACTATTAGTTGATAATAACATAAATCAAAGGTTTATTTTCATGGATAGTGTTAAGCTGAAGATTTATTATAACATTATTTAAACCAATCCCTATGGAGACGATTTAATAATATACTATCTTTGACTAGCGAGCCTAAGTTTTATAAACTGGTTTTGCGCTCGTCAAATTTTGGCATCGTTGCCGGGGAATGACGATCAATATTGTTTGAAATAATTTTCGGTGCTAATTCAAGAACAATTCTACTTTATTTTCCTTTTTTACGCTCTTCTTATTTATGTGCAGGCAACAGGTTAAATTCATTAGTGTATGACTCGATTCTCTTCCGAGGAATTGGAGTCATACAATTCAGAATTAGACAAGCACCTGCGGAAGTTGAGAAGGGAGAAAGAATCTAGTGGATCATTATTGAGCCAAACTTCGACTCAAAATATAATGGTGAACGACGGAAGGGACGTGGACCTAGCTGCGAGAGAGGCAGCTCAATAACAGGATGCACAGTTAGCAACTGAAGCAGCCCGTAGAGTTGTGAATGAAATAGTTGACGAGGATCGAAGGTTCAACCTCAACCGAACCATGGTCGAAGATGAATTTGAAAATACAGCTCCCATATCCGGGAGGTCTCTAGGAGATTATGCCAGACCAGTGTAACCCAATGAAGATCCCAACAACCATCTGATGGACTTCGACGAAATTATGAACACATTCTGCTACAATGGAGAATCACATGATGCCATCTACCTCATAGCATTCCCTTTCTCACTTAAGGATGATGCGAAGCAGCGGTTGGGAAGTTTACCCACAGAGTCAATCCGTACGTGGGAGGAGATGACTACACGTTCTTAGAAAAATATTTCTCTGCTGCTAAGACTGCACGGATGAGGAAGGAGATTCACAATTTCAGCCAAGGTGAAGGCGAGACGGTGTTCCAGGCATGGGAAAGATTTAAGGAGCTATTACAGAGGTGCCCTCATAACGGAATGGAGCAATGGATGAAACTCCAAGACTTCTAGTACGGGTTAAACCTGTCTTCAAGAAAACTCCAGAAGAGATTGTCACACTTTCGAATGGACTATCTGAAGACCCAGAACAATGGTCCACTGACCAAGGGGATCAAAGAAGATCAGCAGGGGTGCACAAAGTAGAATCGTCTGTAGCAATGCAGGCCTAAATTGCAGCTATGGCTTAGGACATCAAGCAACTGACAATAGCTCAGGTGCAAAATTAACCGCAGGTGGGATGTGACATATCTAGATTGGGACACCCAACTCATGAGTGCCAAACATTCACCGCAGAAGAAGAAGTTAAGGCAATGGGGAGTTTTAACAGAGGCAACTACCAAGGAGGTGGTAATTTCAATTCTATGGGACAAAGACTTCTGGGGTTGTCATGGAGTTTTTCAAATGGTAGCTTGAATTCTTGGCAGCATCAAAATCCCAGAGCACCAGTGCAAGGACCTCCTGGCTTCCAGAACCAATAGAGACAACCATACCAGCCTCCACAACCCAACAACTCAAGTTTAGAAGATCTAATGAAGGCATTCATAAATAAATCAGATGAAAANTGGGGAATTTTAACAGAGGCAACTACCAAGGAGGTGGTAATTTCAATTCTATGGGACAAAGACTTCTGGGGTTGTCATGGAGTTTTTCAAATGGTAGCTTGAATTCTTGGCAGCATCAAAATCCCAGAGCACCAGTGCAAGGACCTCCTGGCTTCCAGAACCAATAGAGACAACCATACCAGCCTCCACAACCCAACAACTCAAGTTTAGAAGATCTAATGAAGGCATTCATAAATAAATCAGATGAAAAACTTGAGACTCTTGTGATAAATAACTTCTCCACTATGGAGTAATCTTTCTTAGGGTTATTGACATATATTGTGATTCGACTATTGTTTGGGGTTTACTCTATGTTAGTTGTATGAATTCGTTGAATGGGTTATTAATTGAATTGCAAGGTCAATTGTGGTTTTATTTTAATCGAAAGAGAAGTGTTGCTGCAATTCGCATTGTGGTATCTTGTTTGGGTTGATTTTACGCCTCTCATAAGTAATCGAAAGAGCTTAGAGAGTTATCAATTGACCCAATTTGGAGGAATAGTCGAGAGACGTTCTTCGAAAGATCATTCACTCACTGTATGTTTGCATATGTTCATAGGACCTATTATTAGGTTGGTTAACGGAACTCTCATTCATTCGGAAGAAGAATTTGAATCCTAAGATTAACCTAATCATCTGTTGAAATCGAAGGAGTTAGTAGAAGTTAAGAGTGAACTTAGTATGGAATTACCCAAAATAATAGTTGATCACATATCTTGTCACAACTCTTACTTCTCACCTTGAATTTCAATCATTGCTACTTGGTCAGTAAAGTTCCATTATTTTCTCACAATCGATAATCTTAGGTTTTACTATTAGTTGATAATAACATAAATCAAAGGTTTATTTTCATGGATAGTGTTAAGCTGAAGATTTATTATAACATTATTTAAACCAATCCCTGTGGAGGCGATTTAATAATATACTATCTTTGACTAGCGAGCCTAAGTTTTATAAACTGGTTTTGCGCTCGTCAAATTTTGGCGTCGTTGCCGGGGAATGGCGATCAATATTGTTTGAAATACTTTTCGGTGCTAATTCAGGAACAATTCTACTTTATTTTCCTTTTTTATGCTCTTCTTATTTGTGTGTAGGCAACAGGTTAAATTCAGTAGTGTATGACTCGATCCTCTTCCGAGGAATTGGAGTCATACAATTCAGAATTAGACAAGCACCTGCGGTAGTTGAGAAGGGAGAAAGAATCTAGTGGATCATTATTGAGCCAAACTTCGACTCAAAATGTAATGGTGAACGAAGGAAGGGGCATGGACCTAGTTGCGAGAGAGTCAGCTCAATAACAGGATGCACAGTTAGCAGCTGAAGTAGCCCATAGAGCTGCGAATGCAATAGTTGACGAGGATCGAAGGTTCAACCTCAACCGAACCATGGTCGAATATGAATTTAAAAATGCAGCTCCTATGTTTGGGAGGTCTCGAGGAGATTATGCCAGACCAGTGTAACCCAATGAAGATCCCAACAACCATCTGATGAACTTCGACGAAATTATGAACACATTCCGCTACAATGGAGAATCACATGATGCCATCTACCTCATAGCATTCCCTTTCTCACTTAAGGATGATGCAAACCAGTAGTTGGGAAGTTTACCCACAGGGTCAATTCGTACGTGGGAGGAGATGACTACCAAGTTCTTAGAAACATATTTCTCTGTTGCTAAGACTGGACAGATGAAGAAGGAGATTCACAATTTCAGCCAAGGTGAAGGGAAAACGGTGTTCGAGGCATGGGAAATATTTAAGGAGCTATTACATAGGTGCCCTCATAACGGAATGGAGCAATGAATGCAACTCCAAGACTTATGGGACGGGTTAAACCCGTCATCAAAGAGATTGCTGAATAGTGCGGTTGTAGGTCCTCTGATGAAGAAAACTCCAGAAGAGATTGTCACACTTCTAAATGAACTATCTAAAGACGCAGAACAATGGTCCACTGACCAAGGGGATCGAAGAAGATCAGCAGGGGTGCACCAAGTAGAATCGTCTGTAGCAATGCAGGCCCAAATTGCAGCTATGGCTAATGACATCAAGCAAATGACAATAGCTAAGGTGAAAACTCAACCACAGGTGGGATGTGACATCTCTAGATTGGGACACCCAACTCATGAGTGCCAAACATTCACCGTAGAAGAAGAAGTTAAGGCATTGGGAAATTTTAACAGAGGCAACTACCAAGGGGGTGGTAATTTCAATTCTATGGGACAGAGACTTCTGGGGTTGTCATGGAGTTTTTCAAATGGTAGCTTGAATTCTTGGCAGCAGCAAAATCCCAAAGCACCAGTGCAAGGACCTCCTGGCTTCCAGAACCAATAGTGACAACCATACAAGCCTCCATAGCCCAACAACTCAAGTTTAGAAGATCTAATGAAGGCAATTATAAATAAATCAAGTGAAAAACTTGAGTCTCAAGGGACTGCTATACGAGAGCAAGGCACAATCATCTGTAATCTTGAAAGACAAATGGGGCAGCTTACATCATTGTTATTAGAAAGGGCTCCGGGGACTTTGCCGGCAGACACTGAGAAGAATCCAAAAGAGACGATCAAGATCATGTCTCTTAGGAGTGGGAAAACATTAGTAGAGCCCATTGCAAAACCAAGGGCTGAGAAGGATATCAACTCAACTAAGATAGTAGAAGAATAGAAAATTGGTGAATCTCTTCCTAAGGAGAATATTAGCAGCAAGGATGTTGATAAGAAGAAATTAAGCAGAGCAGTTGAGGAAAGCAAGCACATGCCAGTATTACCGTTTCCTCAAAAAGATGAAGCGGGAGAAACTAGACAAATGCTTTGGAAAATTCTTGGAGATGCCGAAACATATGTATATGAACATCCCGTTAACCGAGGTGCTCAGCCAGATGCCAGCCTATGCAAAATTCCTAAAGGAAATCCTTTCAAGTAAAAGGAAGCTCGAGGAAACGAAAGTGGTCAAACTCAATGCCCACTACAGTGCCATTCTAAAAAATAAAATCCCTAAAAAATGTGGGCATCTTGGTAGTATCACTATACCCTGCTCATTGGGGAGAGAAAATTTTGACAAGGCTCTGTGCGATTCAGGTACATCCATTAACTTGATGCCATTATCGGTGCTCAAGAAATTGGAAGGAGAACTATGAGTGATCAATTCTGTGTCGGCATCTTTGCAACTGGCTGATCAGACCATGATCATACCGGAGGGCATATTTGAGGACATTCTAGTGAGGGTGGACAAATTTGTCTTCCCAGTAGACTTCATCGTAGTAGACATGGAAGTGAATAAGGATGTACCTTTAATCCTGAGGAGACCATTCCTTTGCACTGGCCGGGCTACCCTTAACATATATGAAGGGAAACTCATGCTACAAGTAGGAAACAAAAAAGGGGTGTTTCAAATGAAGAGAATGATTAAATACCCGTGTGATGAGGCATCTGCATATGCTTGTCTCAAACTGGATGTGGTGGGAGAGTTAGATGAACAACACAAGTTAGATAAGCTGTTAGGTAATTCATTAGAGAGATGCGTTAGTCAATCAAGCACAACAGAGGATGAAGATCCTGAGATCAAGAAGGAAGTTAAGGCACTAGAAGATGAGAACCAGGGGGTAGGTGAAGAAGAATTCGAGAAAGAAAAAATCAAGCCGAAGCTGGAATTGAAAGTACTCCCGACACATTTAAAATATGCTTTTTTAGAGAGTAATAGTTTTTTCGTGATTGTTGTTGTTGATTTGACAAGTGAACAGGAACACATGCTTGTGGAGGTACTACGGAAGCATAAAAAGGCAATCAGTTAGAGTATAGCCGATATTTAAGGGATCAGCCCCGCAATCTGCATGCACAAGATCCAATTGGGAGAAGAGAGCAAACTGGTGGTGCAGCCCCAGTGCAAATTGAATAAAAACCTTGAGGAGGTGGTGCAGAAAGAGATACTCAGACTGCTGGATGCAGGTATAATATTTCCTATCTCTAACAGCGAATATATCAGGACCGTACAAGTTGTGCCGAAAAAAGAGGGCATGATAGTGGTGAAAAACGAGGACAACGAGCTAATTCCTACTAGAACAGTTACTGGTTGAAGGATGTGCATAGACTACCGAAGGCTAAATGATGCAACAAGGAAGGGTCACTTCTCTCTTCCTTTCATTGATCATATGTTGGAGAAGGTGGCAGGGCGTGGATGTTACTGCTTCTTAGATGGTTACCCTGGTACAATCAAATACCCATTGCTCCCAAAGCTCTTTAGAAAACCACATTTACCTGCCCTTCCGGAATCTTTGCATACCAGAGAAAGCCTTTCGAATTATGCAAAGCACCAACTACATTGCAGAGATGCATGATTTCAATCTTTTCAGATTTGAATGGGAAGTGTCTTGAGGTGTTCATGAATGACTTTACTCTATTTGGAGATGACTTCAAGGATTGCTTGAGGAATCTCGAACTTGTTCTGAAACATTGTGAGGACACTCACCTAGTACTCAACTGGGAAAAGTGTCACTTCATGGTTAAGAAGGGGATAGTCTTGGGCCACTAAGTCACAACTAAAGGTATTAAGGTCGACAAAGCTAAAGTAGATATGATAGTTAAGCTCCCACCTCCGGCATTAGTGAAGAGCATCAGAAGTTTTTTTAGGGCATGCAAGGTTTTATATAAGGTTCATCAAGAATTTCTCCAGCATTACCAAGCCATTAACAACATTAATTTCCAAGGATGTGAATTTTGTGTTTGATGTAGAATGCCTCAAAGCATTCGATCTGATCAAGGAAAAGCTAGTGAGTGCTCCCATAATGGTGACTCCTGACTGGAGTGAACCCTTTGAGATCATGTGTGATGCCAGTGATGTGGTAGTGGGAGCAGTGCTAGGGCAGATGAGAGATAAACTTTTCAGACCCATTTACTATGCAAGCTGGACCTTGAATGATGCTCAGGTGAACTATGCTACTACAGAGAAGGATTTCTTTGCAGTGGTCTTTGCTTTTGACAAGTTCAGATCCTATTTAGTGGGAAGCAAGGTAATAGTGCATACTCATTACTCAGCACTGAAGTATTTGCTGAGTAAGAAAGAATCTAAACCGCATATGATGCGGTGGGTATTGTTGCTACAAATATTTGACCTAGAAATCAAAGACAGTAAGGGCACAAAAAATCAAATGGCTAACATCTGTCGTTATTGGATAAACCACATGTTCAAGCAGTGGACATTCAAGAAGAGTTCCTAGATGAGCATATTTTTTCCATTGTGATGCTAGTGATGTGGTAGTGGGAGCAGTGCTGGGGCAGATGAGAGATAAACTTTTCAGACCCATTTACTATGCAAGCTGGACCTTGAATGATGCTCAGGTGAACTATGCTACTACAGAGAAGGATTTCTTTGCAGTGGTCTTTGCTTTTGACAAGTTCAGATCCTATTTAGTGGGAAGCAAGGTAATAGTGCATACTCATCACTCAGCATTGAAGTATTTGCTGCGTAAGAAGGAATCCAAACCGCATCTGATGCGGTGGGTATTGTTGCTGCAAATATTTGACTTAGAAATCAAAGACAGTAAGGGCACAGAAAATCAAATAGCTAACATCTGTCGTGATTGGATAAACCATATGTTCAAGCGGTGGACATTCGAGAAGAGTTCCTAGATGAGCATATTTTTTCCATTGTGATGCTAGTGATGTGGTAGTGGGAGCAGTGCTGGGGCAGATGAGAGATAAACTTTTCAGACCCATTTACTATGCAAGCTGGACCTTGAATGATGCTCAGGTGAACTATGCTACTACGGAGAAGGATTTCTTTGCAGTGGTCTTTGCTTTTGACAAGTTCAGATCCTATTTAGTGGGAAGCAAGGTAATAGTGCATACTCATCACTCAGCATTGAAGTATTTGCTGCGTAAGAAGGAATCCAAACCGCATCTGATGCGGTGGGTATTGTTGCTGCAAATATTTGACTTAGAAATCAAAGACAGTAAGGGCACAGAAAATCAAATAGCTAACATCTGTCGTGATTGGATAAACCATATGTTCAAGCGGTGGACATTCGAGAAGAGTTCCTAGATGAGCATATTTTTTCCATTGTGATGCTAGTGATGTGGTAGTGGGAGCA
>AWOL01S0055592.1:0-11881 GCA_000715115.1 Nicotiana otophora | reverse complement strand
GGAAAATGAAACATCTTATTTATTTTTGACAAGATTTTGGGAGGAATTTAATGTTTTCAAACTGTTCATATTTTTGGAAACTCCGACAAAAGATTTGAGTTTTCACTGATGGATTTGAAAGGAAGAACTATTATTTTGAAATCATGATTTGGCTGAGCATTTTATCTCTGAGTTACTTCTGTTATTATTTGCTTATTGTTGTTATGGATTGTTGTGGACTATTGGTTTTGGACCCGACCTTGGTGGAAGCTCGTCACTACTTTCAACATATGGCTAGGTTTGTTACTTACTCAGTACATGAGGTCAGTTGTACTGATACTATACTTCTGCACATTTCGTGCAGATGTTGGCTGCTGTTGTTGTTGTGTTTGATGGTTGCGGGACTTGAAGATATACCTGCGTTCCTGTTGTAGCTGCCTCTTGTTCAGGGCAGCCTTAGATTTATAAAAGCTAGGTTTATGTATTATTCAAACAGACTATGTATTTATTTCATTTCCGCTTTGTATACTCTATTCTTAGAAGCTCGTGATTTGTACTATCAGTTCTTGGGATTGTATAAGATTAGGATCTTTATTCACTTAATTTGCTTTAATAATTATTATTAAAATTAGTTAGTTGGAAATTGGCTTACCTAATGGTATGGGTTAGGGCCATCACGACTAGTTGGATTTTGGGTCGTGACAAAATCGAGCCCAGAATCGAGCCCAAATAAATCGAGCCTAGAATTGAGCCCAGAATCAAGGAAGATCGAGCCCAGGGTCGAGGTCCACGATCGAAGGGAGGGTCAAGGATCAGGCTCGAAGCCACGATCGAGCCCAGGGTCGAGGGACACGATCGAAGGCAGGGTCGAAGCCATGATCGAGGGCCAGGATCGAGGACCTCGATCGAAGGCCAAAATCGAAGGCCAAGATCGAGGCAAAACCGAGGCAGTCTGGGCAGAATTATAAAAATAGGGACTTCGTCCCATTCGCTATTTTTGACAAATTGGAGCTTGAGGAGAGACAATTTTTGATATATTTTCAAGGAAAACTTGAGGTAAGTCCCGTGTGATCATTTCTACTCCATAATATTGAATTATCATCAAATAATCTGACTAGATTACATGATTTTGAGGTGTAAATCGGAGATTGGAACTTAGAAATTTAGAAATAAGATTTGTAGATTTGAGGGTCGAGTTGAGGTCGGATTTTGGTAAAATTAGTATGGGTAGACTCGTGGTTGAATGGGTTTTCGGATTTTGTAACTTTTGTCGAGTTCCGAGACGCGACTTTTGATCTATACTTCGGAATTTTATGGAAAATTAGCATTTTCTTATGGAATTAATTCCAATAAACTTTATTGACTGAAACGAATTATTTGTGACTAGATTCGAGGCATTCAGAGGTCAATTTGCGAGGGAAAGGCATAGCAGGGTAGAAAATTTCACGCTCTGAAGTAAGTAACAGTTTTAAATCTGGTCCTGAGGGTATTAAACCCCAGATTTTGGTATCATGTGATTGTTTTGGAGGTTACACACATGCTAGGTGACGAGCGTGTGGGCGTGCACCGAGGGGATTGTGACTTGGTCCGTCCCGAAAAACTGTAAAGTTGAATAATTTGTCGTTAGCTATATGGTCTCTATGTGTTGATAAACTTTGACTGTAAATCATGTTAGAAATCATGCTTAGGCTATGTGATAGTACTGTTGGGACCCACAGAGGTCGCGTACTTGTTGAATTACCTGCTAAATGATATATGTACTCAGTCTCAACTTTTACTTGCACATTTTATCTCAGTATCTGTTATTATTATTAATACATCATATCATTGTTGTTTGGGATGATTTCATGATTATTAAGAGCCCGAGAGACTGGAGAGATTTATGAATGAGTGAGTTGGCCGTGCAGATCCTTATATTATACTATAGCACGTGAATTGGCCGTGCATCATGTGAGTTGCCCATGCAAATCCAGATATTTATATTATGGCACGTGAGTTATTCGTGCAACACGTGAGTTGTCCATGCAATTTATAGCGCTTGAGATGTAGGAGCCCCTCCGGAGTCTGTACACCCCCAGTGAGCGCGGGTACCCATTGAGAGTGAGTGATGAGGGCTGGGAGCCTAGGGAGTGATGAGGGCTGGCAGCCCAGTGAGTGATTGTTGTCCTAAGAGGTTGTACTTGATTTCCATTTGTTATTGCACTTAGTTGCTATCTATCATTGTTGTGCAAATCTCTGAAAGATTGTTGATATACGGATTACATGAATTGTACAAAAATTGATTTGACATAAAATTACCAGATTTGATAGCATGTCTATTCTTTGCTAGAATTACTGGAAATGAACCATAATTGTGTAGCTCGTTACTACCTTCAGTTCCTTATTTATTATTGTTACTTGATGAGTTGGTTATACTCATACTACACCCTGCACTTCGTGTGCAGATCCAGGTATTCCCGAACATAGCGGGTGTTGATCTTTTCACGCGGTTGATTTTTAGGATATTTTGAGGTGGCTGTCGTGTTCCGGAGACCTTGTCTCTCATTCTCTATCTATTTGTTCACTGTATTTGGTCTTAGACTATTATAGACTATATTTTCCAGACTTATATTCATATTAGATGCTCATGTACTCAGTGACACCAGGTTTTGGGGAGTGTTTGTATTGTATTTAAATATTATATTTTTAATCTTGAGGGAAATTGTGGTTTATTGAGATTTTTGGCTTGCCTAGTATTTAGATAGGCGCCATCACGACGGGTGAGATTTTGGGTCGTGACACTATCTATGGATAGAAATTGAGAGCCTCTAACTTCTTGATCAACCAATCTTTTAGGCTTCCTCTGCAAATAACCTCTTGCACTATCAACCTGATAATCATCTCTCGATTCCTTGTCTTCTGTTGAAAACTTATCCTATTCCTCTCTTTCCATATATGATATATACAATATGCTAGTTTAATTCTATAGATCTCAGCCTCAACACCCCTTCCTTTTGCATATCTTATCGCCCATAAGATCTCATTTTGCCAGTTCTTTACTTCTCTATTAATATTTTTCCACTGTAATAGTTTCTTCCATATGACTGTATAAAATGCACACTCAAAAACTTCAGATAATTAATGTCTTCATTCGTAGCAGTGCACATAGGACAAGTAAATTCAGTTATCATCCCCCAATGTACTAAACTGTCCCTTATAAGAAGTCTCTTGTGAGCAGCCAAGTACATGACAAAGTTCCATTTAGGTGCACCTAGACTATTGCATACTATCATCCTCCATTCGAATTTTGCAAAATCACCTCTCAACTATCCATATATAGTTTTAATAGAGAACTTGTCAATCATTTGCATAGCACTCTCCACATATCCAGCTCGGTTCAAGAACTTTTTGCCTTCAGGATCCTATGTACCACCCATGAAGCTCGACTTGTTATAGCTTCCCGGACTCGATCACCTTTTATATAAAAATGATGGACCCATATAACCCATAGCTTGTCCTTTTTGTTACTTAGACTCCACAACAACTTACAAATTGCAACCTTATTCCATGTGTATATGTCTAAGATGTTGAGCCCACCTGCAGTTCTTGGATAGCACAACTTATCCCCAAGCTATTAGTGCCTTTTTTTGAAACCTCACCCCCTAGTCCACAATAACCTTCTACAAGTAGCCTCAATCAAGTGGACTACTTTTTTTGGTAATACAAATACCTAGGACCAGAAAACTTGTATTGAGAATAGTATAGTTTTAATCAACTGGACTTTCCCGACATATGATAGAATTCTAGTAGTCCACGACTTTATCATACCCTTTCTTTGTACCGAGAGGCACTCCCAGATATCTAAAAGGCAAACCATCCTTCACGAATCCTAGAGCTTGCATAATGGCACGCTGATCATCTGAACTTTTTCCACCAAAATAAATGGAAATCTTTTTAATGTTAGCAGTCAGACCAGAAGCATGAGAAAACATCTGAAAATACTCAAAAAGCATCTGGACCAATATAAAGTCATCCCTACAGAAAAGTAAAAGATCATCTGCAAAACTCAATTGAATGAGTTGCATTTGCATATCTCTTGTCTTTGGAGTTGTTAATTGAAAATGATCTTTAAAAAGAAAATTTACATGCTATAACTAACTTTAGGAGTGTTCATCAGTTTTCTTCTAAAAAAATAAATAAATCAATTAAGTCGGTTTTTCAAATATTAGAACCAAATCAAACCAATTATATTCTAGCACAACATTATCGAACCAATTATTCTTTAAACAAATTTGCAATTTATTAAGATATATTGATAGTATATATAATTAAATTAAATAATGATGAGTAATTTACGAACTTAATTAAAGACAGTTTATTTTTAATATGAAATAGATTCTTGGATTTAGCAAAATAAAACTACCATCAAACTTGAATATAAAGGCAAAGAACTTAATTTTTATCACGACAAAGAACTATACCAACTAAGAGTACAAACGATTAAATATCTATCATAAATTGTTTATATAAACATTTTTATCAAGAGCCCCACTTTTATTAGAAAACACTTGAATTGTAGCAAGAATAAGCCTTTCCAATTCATGATTTATGATTATGGTGCGCGTAATTATTCCCCTCCTATTTCTTTGATTTCAGAGAATCATGGTGATGGTGAAGCTCCTGATTATATCCATAGATTAAGAGGTTTGACGAAAGTTATAGGGTATGTGGATGGCTTGTTTTTGTTGTAGAAAGAAATTGATCCCGAAAATAGGTACATACAAATCTTTGCAATGGCGTTGTGGAATCCTTCGACCAGAGAGGTGGGGCACCTCCCTCCACACAAAATCCAGTACACTCACTTTGGGTTCGGACTATATACCTTGATCAAGGACTAGAGGCCTCCTCAAAGAAAGGCCATGCATCAAACACCAAGTTTCAGCAAAGGTAAGAAGGACTTTAAATTGGCGGCATAATATGTTAACTGAAATGAGGTTGAATTTAAAGTCTGGGACATAAATCACTCTGTGTAGAGTCAAATTTGGATGTATGGTTACTTGTCCCGCTAGAGTAACTTTTACCCATTGTGAATTAGGCAGGTTAATATTAACAGAGTTGAGTAGTGGTTTGATATTAACTATGATAGTAGAGTCAAATGTCATGTGTTCTGAAGCACCAGAGTCAAGGATCCAAATATGACTCTTAGAATTACTATGTGAGTAGGGAAGAATAGGAAAACATGTACCAGCACAGTTAGCATTCACATTGACTTCAGGACTTGCTGCACCTTGATGACCAATTTTAACTTGTTGAAGTAATTCCATTAATTGTGATAATTGTTCCTGATTTATACCAATTGTTGCCTCTGTATCATTTGCATGAACTTGCCCATAACCTTCATATATTGTGACAACATTCCCTTGAATGGGATTCTAAAATCTTCTTTGTTTAAAATTTGGCTTAAAATTCTATGGATAGCCATGAAGTTTATAGCATTTGTCAATTGCGTGTCCTTGGTTTTTGTAATAGTTGCAATTGAGATTCCTCATGTTTTCTTGGTTGTTTTTGAAATTATAACCACCAGTATTCATTGTAAAATTTGTGGTTCTTCCTTGAGTCTGGTTAGACCTTTATGTTGGAACAACAAAAGAATTAGATTCACTAGGATGTTGACCCATATTCTGTATTCCTCTCTGCCTTTCTTCTTGCAAAAGTAGGTAATATGCTCTATCAATGTTAGGTGGTGGATTCATCATCATGATATTACCCCTAACACTAGTGTATGACTCGTTCAACTCCATTAAAAACTGAATTGGTTTTTGTCTTTCTTCGAGTGCAATATTTTTGTCATTAGCCCCACATTTGCAGTCAACACAGATACACATAGTCCTAGCATCAAGCAATTCTATTTCATCCCAGGTAGCTTTCATCGTATTGAAATAAGTTGTAATATTTGAGGATCCCTGTACTGTTTCCAATAACTGTTTTTGTAATTCAAATGATTGTGCTAGGTTTGATTGCCCATACCTATCTTCGAGTTGTTTCCACAAAATCCTTGCAGATTTGGAGTGAATTACACTTGGCCTAATATCTGGAGTGAGAGAGTTCAGAAGCTAACCAAACACCATGTCATTACACCTAATACAATACTTCATATCTGGTGAGTCATCTTTGGGCCTGACTAAGCTTTCGTCAATAAATCCTAGCTTGGTTTTGGCTGATAAAGCAATCAGAATTGATTTTTCCAACCTCCGTTTCCAGTTCCATCAAAAGGAGGTGAAATCAAGCACATTCCAGGAGAATCAGAAGCATGAAGAAAATAGGGATGATCTGGATCAATTTTCGTCGCCATTGCTGCCATTAAAACAACTTCAAAGATGAAATTGAGAGAACTTCGAGTAACGGAACAGAATTCCATAAGATCTAGAAGAAATATGTAATAGATTGATAGTGAAAAATAACTGGGTCGAGCATAAGCTCTGATAACATGTTGATTTTAGAGAGAGAAATTTTGTAGAAGCCAAATTAAAATTGTATTCTGTTGAAATTTATCTTTGTTACAAGTAGAAAAGGAATATATACATTTCACTATCTACTAACCGCCTCTTATTATCCACGTGTGTAAATGAAAAGAAGAATACATAATTAGGCTATTCTAGAAACTTCTTAAAACTATATGTACAACCCACGTGGAAAAATAAGAGAGATCTGGTGGTGGCCCAATAGGACCAATAACTTCCCTGATGCCCAATAGCTTCCTTTACCCGTATATCTCCATTTAGTGGGCATTTACCTCATTTAAGCATAGGCATTGAGAAGAAAACCCTAGCACCTCTTCTTTTTCTTCATTCTGAGACTCAACCTGGGTCCGGTGAAATGTCACCGACAATAAATAAAGGGCGTTCAGTATATGTTATTTACCTTTAAAACCTAATATTTTACATATATACATAATATAATTTGCGACGAAGGGTAGTCAATCCCTTGATGGGTTGTGGCCTTACCTCTGTGTGTTTCTACAGTTTGATATAATACGATTTTAGGGCATCTATTATCTATACAGTATAGAATGCAGGTGCCTATAGTATGTTATTATTATACGGTGTTTCATATTACAAAGGAGTGATACTTTAAAAATATTAAGTGAAAGAGAGTTGTAGTACGTTATATATATGCGTGATGATTAGCTTAACTGAATTTCATTATAATATTATTCGTCACATTTATTTTATGTAACATATTTGACATGTTTTATATTACAAAATAAGTGATTAATTCTTTTATAATTAAGTGGAAGAGAGCTATAGTACTTGTTGTTTCTATAATATTGGAAACCTATTATAATGTGGACGAAAGTCTAAATCTTTTTTAGCAAGCTGGTTGGCTTTTAACTAAGACTAGAAAAAAAAGTTAGTACTTTAAGTACGTGGTACTGGAATGTACAAGCATCCCAAAATATTACTGGATCACAAAAGCACTAAGCCCTTGTAATATTAGGACAAAACGAATGGACCATATGTGATTCCAATGTGTAAAAATAGCACGGTCTAGCCAGTTTTCGGACTAGTCATTGAAAAATAGCCAGTGTTTGCAAACGCATTGAAAAATAACAAATATTTTGCTGCAACACGGAAAGTTCCAGCATAATATACTGGAGATTGGTGCACATGTGTATGAACTTTCAGCATATTATGCTGGAACTCCAGCACGCGGAAGGTTCCAGCATAATATACTGAAGATTGGAGCACCTGTGTATGAACTTTCAGCATATTATGCTGGACCGGCATATTATACTGGAACTCCAGTATATTATACTGGAATTCCAGTATATTATGCTGGAGTATTTTTCGTATTTTGAACAATGCTTTCGTTCAGATTTATCTTTACATGAAAAGTGGCTAAATTTTGATTACTTTTGAAATTGTGGCTATTTTTGAATGACGACTTGTAAATTTAGCTATTTTTGAATTTCTTCATGTTATGAGTATACACAAAGGTCGAGTTACAGTGCGTGAAAGATAGAATACCTTTCTCCTAAAACTTATATTACATAACTCAAATGTGACTCTAATGTTATGAGTATACACATATGTGGAGTTATCGTCCGTCAAAGATAGTCGCTTGAATACCTTTAACCTGAAAGCTATATTGTATATATAAATTAAATAGAAGAATTAATTCAAATAATCGTTCACCTAATCTCTTAAACTAAAAATAGCCGCCAGATGTATAATATATGTATTATTCATGTATAATATATGTATAAATATGGATAATTAATGCATAATCTATGTATACTGATCAGAAAAAGTAAATATTGAATCTGACCGGCTATTAGTGTAACAATCCTTTACTAAGTATTATTTTCTCTATAGATATATCAAATCTTGAATACAGTTAGACACTCTTAATTCTCGGTTTCGCTACTGATAATTCATACTATGATTATACATAAAATAACAACACAAAGAATAAAAGAGAAGGGCACACTAAAGTCTTAGCATATGACTTTACATTATGGCTATGCTAATGTTGCCACAACAGAGATTCCTCTTATGCATAAATTTACTTAAACCAAAGGATAAGGAGTAATAGATACAGTAGGTTGTTATGCATCTTTTTCAAATTATATTATTAATGCACAAAATTTTAATCTATGAGTTCAGAACTATCTTTTGTTATGATTTTAATAAACTTTTACACATAAATTTATGTTATGCGTCAATAATTAAAAATTATAGGCTCGGAATAATGCGGCGCTGCTTTGACATCCGCATTTGATGGCCATATTTTGATGGCCGCAATTACTTAGAGCTGTGAGCTGTCAATGACAAAGCGATGAGTGATAAAATAGAAGCTTAATTATATTTATATATATTGATATTGATACTATAGCACGTGAGTTGTCCGTGCAGCACATGAGTTGGCCGTACGGATCCTTATATTATACTAAAACACGTGAGTTGACCGTGCAGATCCTTATATTATACTATAGCACGTGAGTTGGTCGTGCAGCACGTGAGTTGGCCGTGCGGATCCTTAGATTATACTATAGCACGTGAGTTGGCCGTGCAGCACGTGAGTTGGCCGTGCGAATCTAGATATTTATATTATGGCACGTGAGTTATCCGTGCAACACGTGAGTTGTCCGTTCAGTTTATAGCGCTTAGGATGTAGGAGCCCCTCCGGAGTCTGTACACCTCCAGTGAGCGCGGGTACCCATTGAGAGTGAGTGATGAGGGCTGGGAGCCCAGTGAGTGATTATTGTCCTAAGAGATTGTACTTGATTTCTATTTGTTTTTGCACTTAATTGCTATCTGTCATTGTTGTGAAATCTCTCAAAGATTGTTGATATACGGATTACATGAACATGAACTGTATAAAAATCTATTTGACATTAAACTGCCAGATTTGATAGCATGTCTATTCTTTGCTGGAATTACTGGAAATGAACCATAACGGTGTAGCTGGTTACTACCTTCAATTCCTTATTTATTATTGTTACTTGATGAGTTGGTAGTACTCATACTACACCCTGCACTTCGTGTGCAGATCCAGGTGTTCCTTGACATAGAGGGTGTTGATCCTTTCGCGCGGTTGATTTTCAGGAGATTTTGAGGTAGCTGCCGTCTTCCGCAGACCTAATGTCTCATTCTCTATCTATTTGTTCACTGTATTTGGTCTTAGAATATTATAGACTATATTTTCCAAACTTATGTTCATATTAGATGCTCATGTACTCAGTGACACCAGGTTTTGGGGAGTGTTTATATTGTATTTAAATATTATATTTTCAATCTTGAGAGAAATTGTGATTTATTGAGATTTTTGGCTTGCCCAGTATTGAGATAGACGCCATCACGATGGGTGAGATTTTGGGTCGTGATACTATCTATGTATAGAAATTGAGAGCCTTCAACTTCTTGATCAACCGAGCTTTTAGGCTTCCTCTGCAAAGAACCTCTTGCACTATCAACCTGATAATCGTCTCTCGATTCCTTGTCTTCTGTTGAAAAATTCTCCTATTCCTCTCTTTCCATCTATGATATATACAATATGCTAGTGTAATTCTATAGATCGCAGCCTCAACACCCCTTCCGTTTGCATATCTTATCGCCCATAAGATCTCATTTTGCCAGTTCTTTACCCCTCTATTAATATATTTCCACTGTAATAGTTTCTTCCATATGACTGTATAAAATGCACACTCAGAAACTTCAGATAATTAATGTCTTCATTTGTAGCAGTGCACATAGGATAAGTAAGTTCAGTTATCATCCCCCAATGTACTAAATTGTCCCTTATAAGAAGTCTCTTGTGAGCAGCCAAGTATATGACAAAGTTCCATTTAGGTGCACCTAGACTATTGCATACTATCATCCTCCATTCGACTTTTGCAAAATCACCTCTCAACTGTCCATATATAGTTTTAATAGAGAACTTTTCAGTCATTTGCATAGCACACTCCACATATCCAGCTTGGTTCAAGAACTTTTTGCCTTCAGGATCCTATGTACCACCCATGAAGCTCGACTTGTTCTAGCTTCCCGGACTCGATCACCTTTTATATAAAAATGATGGACCCATATAACCCATAGCTTGTCCTTTTTGTTACATAGACTCCACAACAACTTACAAATTGCAGCCTTATTCCATGTATATATGTCTAAGATGTTGAGCCCACCTGCAGTTCTTGGATAGCACAACTTATCCCAAGCTATTAGTGCCTTTTTTGAAACCTCACCCCCTAGTCCACAATAACCTTCTACAAGTAGCCTCAATCAAGTGGACTACCTTTTTTGGTGATACAAATACCTACGACCAGAAAACTTGTATTGAGAATAAGACAGTTTTAATCAGCTGGACTTTCCCGACATATGATAGAAATCTAGTAGTCCATGACTTTATCCTACCCAGAATTGTCTATTAGTCGTGGATAGAGTCTGGGTAGGATAAAGTCGTGGAAGCCTAAAAGCTCGGTTGATCAAGAAGTTGGAGGCTCTCAATTTCTATCCATAGATAGTGTTACGACCCAAAATCTCACCCGTCGTGATGACGCCTATCTCAATACTAGGCAAGCCGAAAATTTCAATAAACCACAATTTCTCTCAAGATTAAAAATATAATATTTAAATACAATATAAACACTCCCCAAAATCTGGTGTCACTGAGTACATGAGCATCTAATATGAATACAAGTCTAAAAAATATAGTCTATAATAGTCTGAAAAATATAGTCTATAATAGAGAATGAGAGACAAGGTGTGCGAAACACGGCAGCTACCTCTGAATCTCCGAAAAATCAGATGTACGGAAGAATCAATACCCACTATGTCCAGGAATACCTGGATCTGCACACGAAGTGCAGGGTGTAGTATGAGTACAACCAACTCAGCAAGTAACAATAATAAATAAGGAACTGAAGATAGTAACGAGCTACACAGTTACGGTTCATTTCCAGTAATCCCAATAAAGAATAAACATGCTATCAAATCTGGCAGTTTAATGTCAAATCAATTTTTATACAGTTCCTGTTCATGTAATCCGTATATCAACAATCTTTCAGAAATTTCACAACAATGGCAGATAGCAACTAAATGCAACAACAAATGGAATTCAAGTACAACCTCTCAGATCAACGATCACTCACTGGGCTCCCAGCCCTTATCACTCCCTGGGCTCCCAACCCTCATCACTCACTCAATGGGTACCCGCACTCACTGGGGGTGTACAGACTCTGGATGGGCTCCTACAGCCCAAGCGCTATAATTTGCATGGACAACTCACCTGTTGCACGGACAACTCATGTGTTGTATGGACAACTCACGTGCCATAATATAAATATCTGGATCCACACGGACAACTCACGTGCTATAGTATAATATAAGGATCCGCACAGCCAACTCATGTGCTATAGTATAAT
>AWOL01S0055590.1:0-15877 GCA_000715115.1 Nicotiana otophora | reverse complement strand
GACTTACAGGTTGAGTTCTTTACCCCATGTTTGTTTCATGTCTTTATATACTGCTTTCATGCCTTAAATACTCGGTATATTATTTGTACTAACATCCCTTTTTCTTGGGGACGCTGCATTTTATGTGCGCAGGTCCCGATAGATAGGTTGACAGTTCTCCAATTAGGCTATCAGCTCAGCGAAAGGTATTAGTACACTCCACTTGCTCCGGAGTTGCCTATTTGGTCAGTATGCTTTGGACATGTATAGATTGGTATGGCAGGGCCCTGCCCCGGCATTTTTGGTGTTTATGTACTCTTAGAGGCTTGTAGACACAGTTCATGTATATGGATACTTGTATGGCCTTGTCAGCCTATGGTTTGTGTGTACAAATGCTCATGTCGGCCTTATAGGCATGTATGTCACATGTATAAATTTGTATATCATGTTCGGTCGTCCTATGTCGAGTATTCCCTTATGTTTTATTTTGGTTATCTCATGACGGCCATTCTGGCCCACTTACCCATGACAGCATAATAATAAAGATATGTTACGTTGGTATCAGAGTAGTTCTGTCCTGCGGTTTGGGTCGTGACAAAAGTGGTATCAGAGCAGTTCTTTCCTGGGAAGTGTACAACCCGTGTCTAGTAGAGTCTTGTTTATGGGTCTGTTGTGCACCACACTTATAAGCAGGAGGCTACAGCGCATTTAGGACTATTACTCTTTCTTCTTACTCTAGATCGTGTGGTAGAGCTCGGTTGTAAGAATTCAAACTCCTAAATTCTATTTTATTTGTAATACAACGATACCTACATCCAGAAAGACAGTCGGTAAGAGATTGAATATGGTTGTGGATGAGTTGAGTAAGAGGAACTCGATTTTGTATCATGCTTATGATGAGTAAATGTAAGGTCTTCAGCAGATCATGCGTGTACTAAAATGTGTAAGTTTCTTGATAAGGAACCCTAAGGCATGAATATCTATCCACCCCTTTGGTAAAAAGCAACGAGAAAATTAGAAGGTAGATACAAGTTTGAACAAGTCGAAGAAGAAAGGCGAAGAATGATACGAGGTACCGAGTTAGTGAAGATTATTAGTATTTACAATTCAGGCAGAGAAATATAAACATTCTGAGTTACCTTGAACAGTAACAAAGGTATGTACAATTGGCCACACCCATCTCAGTTATGCCCTATGGAAGCTAACATACATAGTTTAAGAGAAGAATTGGTTATCAAGATCCAGCTGGGGTTAGAGTAACCCAAAATTGTGGATTGATCGTTATCATTAGCTAATATTTCTAAAGGATAGCGCAAACGTGGTAATAGATCTCCTTGTGAGACACCTAGATGGTGCACTCTATAATAGTACAGTTATATATGAATACTAGAATATTCAAAAATTTCAGAAGATAGGCAGTGGAATTCTAGAAGGGATAAATATTTACCTTAGTATGACTCCCGCCCCTAGGAAAAAAAGATGTTAGGCGACCCGGAGAGCCAGTGAGATAAAGCAAAGGGAGCTAAAAGTGAAAGAATGTTTTGTTGAATTTTTCAGAATAAAGTAATAGACAGAAATATTTGTAGGAGAATAAGAAGAGAGTAAATGAAGCATTATGAGTGAGATGTGATAAATGGGTGATAACGGTAAATCAAAATATGACACGATGACAGAGTCTATAGTCAAGTAAAGGAAAAAACAAGAGGAGACATGGCTTGAAACAATAGAAAAGTATAAGCCATAAAGTCATATCCTTCTTTCGAGAAATAAGTTGGTGACTCCAACGTGATTACCTGAAGGAAATGTTAGACCCCGAAGTAATAGAAATTAGTATGAGCTGGTGAACAAGATAAAATGAATACGAATTAGTGACCGAATGATTTGACAATAGCCGGCATCATGAGAATTTTAGAGATCACGTTCCGACGATAATAGAATGGACAACAGAAGAATAACCTTTAAAGGTCATTCAGGAAGACGCTTCCCTAAAGCAAGCAATGTGAGCCAAGTTAAGCTTAAGGGACTAAGTGTGCCAGTTACACTAAGTGTCACCCTTGTGCGTAAGAAATTCAATTATCCTCGGTATAGAAGGGTTATCGCAAGGAGGGTAAGATGTCAGTGAAGATGTGAAAAAAAAAAACGCCAGAGATGAACAGGTAATTATGGAATAGTAAAGGAAGAATGTGGTAAAAAGGTGAAAGGAATAAGATTCCATCTATTCATATCCTACAGATATGATATGACTCCAGAACATTACGCAAACATGATGCGAGGAGAAGCAGTAAGGGTTCCGCACCCGATGATATTGATAAATAAGCGGGAATGAACACTTGATACATAAGGAGCTCGTACGAGAGGTAAGTTAAGACAAAGGACATAACCCAAGAGGGGTTACGCAGAATATAGATATGAGAATGGACCAACGAGTAGTCTGTAGTTGATTCAGGAAGAGCCTAGTTATGGCTAGATAAGAGGTATAGGGATAAATAAATTGATCATGCAAGATAGACATAGTGAACCCTACCATAGTGAATTCAGTCTCGCAGATATGACGTCGTAACCCTTGGGAAATATTCAGATATGAGTTGGAGTAATTAAAGGTACCGTATAAGTGTTACGGAAATAAGAGAGAGTGCCACTAAGGAGACAATCAAAATTTGAGTTCAGAAGTAACCCTACGAGCACAAGGACACGGAGGTATATAACTAAGTATATTTGTAGGCAAGTAAGAACATCGAAAATTCCTTTGGGTATACAATATAACAAGCTCGTAACTTTACAAGAGCCAGAAAGTCTCCATAAGTACTACAAAGAAAGACTAGTTGAGGAAATAAGGAAGAAGGC
The DNA here is from genome assembly GCA_000715115.1 of Nicotiana otophora. Lineage (NCBI taxonomy): Eukaryota > Viridiplantae > Streptophyta > Magnoliopsida > Solanales > Solanaceae > Nicotiana > Nicotiana otophora. Next base: position 13,054 of record AWOL01S0055590.1, on the reverse strand, counting down.
TTCCACTTAAGCATAGTGACATAAAGAAGAAATGGTCTTATAACAATAGTCCCACTACAACATTGTATGCACTCAATAATAAAGTGGTACCTATCGTGGCTAATAAACGGGAAGAAGAAAAAATCAAAAGGTGATAATCAAGATCATATGGGTTGCATGGAATTCCAATGTAGGCACTAAGATGAACCAAGTATTCATGCAACAAGTGGCAGAACAACCAGGAAAATTCATTGCTTACATTTAAAGACAACTGAGAAGGCATGAAAGGAAATCAATGGTGCTAGTAATTTAAAGGAAGATTGTGAGCAGTATAAATATATATATATGTAAGTTGCAAGCTAAAGTATGATAGAGCGACAAGGTTTAGGTAGCCAAGAGTAAGGTTATGAAAATGTGAGTGAGAAGGTGACGAGAATAGGTAAGGCCTCGAGATTAAGACTATCAAAACAAGAGAGCTGATGGTTTCCCTAAGTTATAGAAAGCTCGGTACAGTCTGAACGAACTCAGAGGAGTCTAAGAATAGGAGTAATTAGAAGAGATGAAATGCAGCCCTTGTAGTAGAATAAGGGTGTAATTATAATAGATAAGAGGATGACGTTTAGGCCTTTGATTGAATAATTATTTTGAGAAAAAAAAAAGATTTCATGAATGGCACGGTATTAGAATACCCCCATAAGATGAATCACGTTGGAATGCTATGAAATACGGTTATTGAAGTATAGTATCACCCCTAGGTGGATCAGGAAAATCACTTCAGATGTTCCCCGATCAGACGTGAGCCCTAATGACAATGTATTGCGTAAGAGGTCTCAAGTTATTAATGGTAGATATAGATCAATATTAAGGTGAATCAACAATAAATGGATAAAAAAATTCCAAAGTATAAGAGGAGGTTATGATGCCATTCTTTAGATAAATAGTAATAAGAAAGCATTAAAGGACTTAGATTTATACATATGGGATAAGCATTGAGAGAGTAACGTGGAGTTGGGTAGCATATCTCGGTAATAATAAACCGAAGTAAGTGTTATAGTACAATATGACCTACCTAGATGCACTAAAGCCATAAGGAGAGATAACCAAGGCTAGGAAACAAAATATAGCAATAGTGGTACATTCAATAAAGTACCAAACGAAGAACTTTAGTATACCTATAGATGCCCAGAGGGACAGCTTGTCGTAGTCCTGTATATGTTCACAAAGTGAGGACCGGAGATTGGCTAAAAGCTGGAGGAAAATAAGAGAAGAGTCGCATAGGTGTACATACAAGGACAAAGTCGCATAGACTGCATGATAGAAGGTAGTAATAGTTACGAGATTGGAATAATTCTGACCAAGAGTCGTGGCGTGAGAAAGAGGACTAAAGGAGGGAATGCCCTGGCCTTTGGATTTATTCATAGAACAGTTCCTTATATGGCAAAAGACAATATTAAAGAATTCATAAGAGCCATAGGTTATGAGAATAATAAATGCATTAGTCAACATTCGAGGACGAATGTTCCAAAGGGGGGAATAATGTTACACCCCATGTTTTTGTACGTGAAAGTACATCGTAAGTCAATTGATGTAAGCTTGAAAATGAGATCCTCTTTGAAAGTATATAAAGTGATTTAATGATGTTACGTCCCATTTTCGCAAGCCTTTAAGAGTTATCATTCGGGGACAAATATCTCTTAAGGGACATGTTGTTACACCCCGTACTTCAGACGTCACTGTTAGTATGGGATTATCTAATGTAAGCTCAAAAAGGACGGAATCCTTCTACAAGGATAAGAAAGGTTTACCGAAGTCTTAAGTAAGTTAAGATAAATATGAGACTTGATAATCATGATAAGTTAAGATAAATATGAGACCTGATAATAATGATTTAAATGCGTTTAAAGTCATGATATGACTATATATGATGTTTGGATATGAAATATAACGTTTGGGAAAATCGGATTTAAGTTGCGAAAAAACCGACTAAGAATTTGCCTTGTAATGAAACTTTTTGAGCAATATATTTAGTAAGATTTATGATGTCTTTTTGGGATATATTATATACCAAATTGAAGGTATTTGAGTTTAGTTTCTAACGCATTTAATAGTTTGTCGATACGATATCGGAGTATAGATAATATTCGCGTTTTCGCTAGACTGTGCAAGCAGCACCCATGGGACCCACAAAGTCGGGAAATATTCGAGAGTGTATTAAAGTCAATTCTCCGTCGTTTTAACTCGTTTTTCTGGTCTAAAACAGTTCCTAAATCCTTCTAAATTCTCTCCAATGATTCCTCCATTATTCTAGGATGAGAACCTAAGATGAAAACATGAATCCAACTCTAGAAATCCTGTGGCGCTTGCTAGATCGTAGTTCTTCGTCTTGTGGCTGTTTTGGAGGGTTCTTCAAAGGTAAGTAACCTAAGATTTCATGTTGTTATTTATTATTAAGCTAATAATAAGTCCCTCATTCATATATATTAGAGTCTCAAGGTGAAATACAAGTGTTTACACACCAACTTGAATAAAAAAAGTTGATTCAAGAAGAGAATACAACTCCTATAGTGTTGTGGTTTGATTGAGGGTTGTTGTGAGATACACCAGCTGGGGATTTCAAGTTGTATCTACTGCCTAAGGTATGTTAATCATATTTTTGTTGTGTTTAAGGTTAATCATGTGTTGTTTGAGTTGTTTGAGTTAAAATCTTCAAGATAGTAATTGACATGGCATAAGGAATCGTTATCTTTTTTTTGTAGGCTGTGTTGAGGATATATATATGGTTGGTTGTGGCTGGAAATTGTTATAAATAGTTTAATTATATTGTGGCTGCTGTTGTTAAGCTTATCTATGTGCTAATTCAGTGGATTGAAGAAGATAACATGAAAAATAAGAGGTTGACGATAAAGGTTAAGGTGCTAGGCTTGTGGACTATTTTTGAAGAATATTCTTATGTTATTTTGGGATGAAAATGATATGGTAAACATAAGTATGATGTTATAAAAGTTGTAGGTAGATTCATGGAAAATGAATTGGATTAAATTATATTTTTGTTAATTGTAAATCGAGCTTGCCGCTTACAATAGCTGTTGAAGTAATTAGAGAGTTTATTGTGAATTATATTGTTGTGTTTTGGGATTTTTGGTGACTTTTAATGACTTATAGGATGTAGTAAAAATAGGGGAGGTGCTGTCCGTTTTCTTATAGAATATTGGTTTTGAAATATGAGAGTTACAATGCTTAAATGATGACGACGAAGTCGGGTTACTCATTGTAGACGTAAGAAGGTCTTATTGAGCTTGGTTGACGATTGGAGAGAAGATTGCAAATGTATGTTAAGGCTATCCCTTCTTTCCTTTTGGAATGATCCATATGATGCAACAAAATGAGCAAGTACGCAACTTTCACAAATGATTCTATTCTTAGAAGTACTAGGGGTGCCTCTGTTCTTGATTCTCCACGTGTCTTATTATTCTATCGTCTGTTTATGGGTCTCAGAAAATACGTAAGTTGATAAAGTTTATTTCATGATATTAACCGAAGTCATATTGATCTTATGACATTCTGAAAGATCTTACTAACTTACTTCATTATGCATTACATTCATTTATACATATACATTGACACATGACCAGATGACGTTATATACACGTATATTATATGAATATGGTATATGGAAAAGGTTATGGAGTTATATATGCACCACCACCTGATCAGCTAGTATACGTTGATGATTTCACCCACAATGGTTGAGATGATATGATGGGATGCCCTCAGAGGCTTGATGATGTTATGTACGCATATACCTATGCATGATATGGCATTTATACGCACATGCATGACATTATAAAATTTTCATGATTCACAGAGCTATTCAGAATTACAGGTTGAGTTCTTTACTCCATGTTTCTTGCATGTCTTTTATATACTACTGTCTGCCTTACATACTCGGTACTTTATTTGTATTGAGGTCCATTTTACATGAGGACGTTGTGTTTCATGCCCGCAGGTCCCGATAGACAGGCTGAGAGTCCTCCTAGTAGGCTATCATCACAGCGGAAGGTGTTGGTGCAGTCCACTTACTCCGGAGTTACCTATTTGGTCAGTATGATTTGGACATGTATTAATTGGTATGATGGGACCCTGTCCCGGCCTTTATGCTGTTTATGTACTCTTAGAGGGTTGTAGACAGATGTCATGTTTATGGATACTTANTTTCTCTATGTCTTTTGTTTACTGATTTGTATTCCTTACATACTCGATATAGTATTTGTACTGACATACCTTTTGCCTGGTGCGTTTCATGCCTGCAGGTCCCAATATATAAGTTGAGAGTCCTCCAAGTAGGATATCAGCTCAGCGGAATATGTTGGTGCGCTCCATTTGCTCCAGAGTTGCTTATTTGGTCAGTATGATTTGGACATGTATAGATTAGTGTGTTAGGGCCCTATCCTGACCTTTATGATATTTATGTACTGTTAGAAGCTTGTAGACAGATGTCATGTATATGGATACTTGTATGGCATTGTCGGCCTATGTTTTGAGTATACAAATGATCATGTCGGCCTTATAGGCCCGTATGTCGCATGCATAAGCTTGTATATCATGTTGGGTCATCCCATGTCGAGTATTCTCTTATGTTTAATTCTAGTTATCTCATGACGGCCTTTCCGGTTTATTTACCCATGATAGTATGATAATAATGATACGTTACGTTGGTACTCGGTTGAGTTAGGCATCGGGTGCCTGTCGCGGCCCTACGGTTTGGGTCGTGACAAATTGAGGATGCTGAAATTAATTATAAACAGCTATTTTGACTAGAGATGTGGTTATAGACATACGTATGATGTGTGCGTAGGCAAGAGTTTCTACAACCGGTTGAGACTAATACCGTGTGTTGATGTAAGGAATTTGAAATTGATTGGGTGTAAGGAATTGGCTTTAAAGCTTATAAGTATGGATAAAAGAAATAATCTCCACTGAGATGGTGTTGTCGGACCCCTGTTAAATTTACGGTGATGTATAATCACCCGTGAGTATGTGTGAGATAATGTACTCAGTAATTTAATGTCATCATAATAAATCTTGGCATATCCGAGGACGAACGTATGTTTAAGAGGGGGAGAATGTAACGATCTGACTTGTCGTTTTAAGAATTTACGCCCCTTTAGGTGACTATAGGTCTGATTAGCTTAATAATATGTATTATGACCTGCGGGTGTGGTCGAGTTTGGTTTTCAGAACATTCAGAATTAAATTGAAATAACAATTCTTATTTAGAAGCTAAAATGAAAAGAGTTGACCGGAGAGTTGACTTTTGAGCAAACGGCTCCGAAATAGAATTTTGATGATGTCAATAGTTTCATATGGTGATTTCGGACTTAGGCGTACGTCCAGATTTGGATTTGGATGTCCATAGGACAATTCGACGCATTTTGGCGAAAGTTAAAAAATAGAAGATTTTTGGAAAGATCGACCGAAGGTTGAATTTTTGATAACCAGGATGGATTTCGATTTTGGTAATTGGAATAGCTCCAATAAGTCATTTATGACTTGCATGAAAATTTTGAATTCATTCCGGATTGATTTCATACATTTCGGCGCAAAATATAGAAGTTGGAAGTTTTGAAAACTCATAATTCGATTCGATGCGCGATTCGTAATTTCGGCGTTGTTTGACATGGTTTGAAGCTTCGACTAAGTTCGTATTGTATTTTGGGACATATTGGTATAATTGTCTAAGGTCCCGAGGGCCTCGGGTGGATTTCGTAAAGTTAACGGATTGGATTTCGGACAAAGGGAGCTGCTGGAAATTTTCTGTTAGCTGAAGTTGGGCAGCAGTTGTTGTGATCGCTTCTGCGATGTCTTGGTCGCAGAAGCGACATCGCAGAAGCGAGGTTAAGCTCGAAAAAGAGACTGGGAAGGGATACTGGACAGAGGTCGCAGGTACGATGCATTTTACGCACCTGCGTGATCGCAGAAGCGACCACTGGAACGCAGAAGCGGACAGAGGCAGCTGGGCATGGCTTCGCAGAAGCGATCGTTTTGTCGCAGAAGCGACATCGCAGATGCAAAATTTCATCCGCAGATGCCAGCTTCTTCTGGGCAGTGTACTGTGGGGCTTCGCAGATGTGCATTTTGGCTCGTAAAAGCGAGTCCGCAGATGCAACAAATCTGTCCGCACGTGCGAAACTGGCATAAACTTAAGGACAAAAATAGTTATTTTGCCATTTTGCCATTTTCGATTGAGATTTTGGAGCTCGGTTTTTGGGAAATTTTGGAGGAGTTCTTCACGATTTCGACTTGGGTAAGTGTCTTATATCCTAAAGTGATTATATTTCATAACTCCATGGTTATATTCATCATTTATTTCGGATTTAAATGGAAGAAATCAAGATTTTTACAAAACTTTTCAAAAACGAAAATTTAAGATTTGGAGGTCGAGTTATTATCGGAATTTGATAAAATTGGTTTGGTTGAACTAGTATCGAAATGGGTGTTCGCATTTCGTAAAACGTTTATCGGGTTTCGAGAGGCGAGGCCCACGTTGACTTTTGTTGACTTTTTAGAATAAAATTTTAAGTCGGCGTTTTATTATCCTGAATTATTTTCGTTGAATTTTAATGAAGTTATATAATTAATTTGGATATATTTAAGCTGTTCGGAGGTCAATTCAAACAAGAAGGTAATTTTGGAATATCGGCATAACTTCAAAAAGATAAGTATCATGCCTAACCTTGAGTGGGGGAATTACCCCTTAGGCATCGAGTCTTATGTGCCATTTGTGAAATGGGAAAAGTCTTGTACGCGAGGTGGCGAGTACGTACTCGGGCTTATATGTGCAAATTTTATTGGGTTAAAGTCTTAGGCATTATTGTGTAGTAAATTGAATAATTGTTGGCATTTTTATTAAATCATCTATTTGCCATGCCTCAATTCTCGTTTGTTGAATTTATTTTTATATGACAATTTGATGTGATTGTTACTTGAATATTTATGTGAATTCCGTGAGTTTGTTGATTTGATATTTCCTGTAATTAATTATATTATAGATTTTTCATCTGTAAATAATTAATAAAATAAGTTTAAACTGAGGCGTTAATATAATTATCAAGAATTTGGATTAATGAAGGTGTTGCCCTATACTGAGTATTTTCTATCTCTGTTGATTATTTTGAGGTTTTATATATGTTGTGTGGAACCTTGGTTATTTTTGAGAAATTTATTGATTTTACTATATCATTGGAATTGGTTGTGGTCGTTGGGCAAATTGTGATAGGAATTGATTGTGTTGTGTTGTCATGATAATATTTCGTGCAAATTATTGTGTGATTTGAGTTATTATTATGAGGATACAAGAGTGGCATTTCACTGATGATATTATGTGGGTATAAGGGTGGCATTTCACTATGGTTATGTGTGTTGGGATATTGTCTAGGCGGAGTGATAAGGGTGGCTATTATACAGAGCGATAAGGGTGGCTATTATACGGAGCGATAAGGGTGGCTATAGGAGTGATAAAGGTGGCTATTGATATTATCAGGGCGGAGGGATAAGAAAGGCCATCATAAGAGTGATAAAGGTGGCTATAGGAGAGATAAGGGTGGCAATTGTCAGGGATGATATGTGATGATGTGGAGTTATTATGTTGGTAATTTTTATGTGATGATGTGGGGTTATTGCATTGGTAATTTTCATGTGATGTTGTGATTTTTTTGTATTTATTTTTATATCTAGTGCAATTTATTTTGTTGTTTCGGTAAAATTTATAATAGTCTGATCTATGTTGAAATTGGGAGCATGTGGCTATTGCCAGGTAGATTATGAAATGAAATGTGGGCACGAGGTACCATGGGTAAATAATGATGATATTGACACGTGAATTATCCGTGTAGTGGTGATATGAAATGTGGGCACGAGGTACCGTGAGTATATGATGATGATTTTTGCACGTGAGTTGTCCGTGTGGTTGTGATAGAGGAATTGGCACGAGGTGTCATGGAAATATGAAAGTGGGCTAAGACCCATATTTTATGATTTTGAAATGAGGTGTCACATTGTGACTTTTATTCGAAAGATATTTATTTGAAGGAATTATATTTGAAAGAGATTTATTTGAAATAATTATATTTGAAAGAGATTTATTTGAAGGGCGTATATTCAAAATATATTTATTAGAAAGTATTATATCCTGAATATTATTATTTGAAAAACATATAGGCGAAAGATTTATATTTGAAGGACGTGATTAATTCGTTGTACTTGTATTTATTATTTGTTGAGCAATATTTATGGTGTTCTTGTTACCCTGTTGTGTATATCATTGGTCGATTATTGTTGCCATCATTGTTATTTGTTTTCTATTATTTTTGTATACTATATTGCACAGGTTATTAGACTAGTGAGTGTCTTGACTGTACCTTGTTACTACTCCACTGAGGTTAGTCTTGATACTTACTGTGTACCGATTGTGGTGTACTCATACTACACTTCTGCATATTTTTGTGCAGAGCCAGGTATTGGAGATATCGAACTCGGACAGAGTTAGAGTGTGATCGCAAGGAATCAAGGTAGAGCTGCTTGGTCGTCACAGTCCCTTGGAGTCTTTCTATTTTATTGTACTGTTAATTATTAATCAAATAGTATTGAGTATTCGATCCTTGAGATCATTTCATGTATTCAGTTAGAGTTCATGACTCAGTATTACCAGTCTTGGGAGGTTGTTTGTAATTATTTCTGCTGTTGGNAGTCCCTTGGAGTCTTTTCATTTTTATTGTACTGTTAATTATTAATCAAACAGTATTGAATATTCGATCCTTGAAATCATTTCATGTATTCAGTTAGAGTTCGTGACTTAGTATTACCAGTCTTGGGAGGTTGTTTGTAATTATTTCCGTTGTTGGTTTCGATTATCTATTTTTATTTAAAAACAAATTGGCTTGAATTGTAATTATAATCGGCTTACTTAGTCTTAGAGACTAAGTGCGATCATGACGCATGTGATGGGATTTTGGGTCGTGACAAATTACCCCGGCAAGTCATATAACAACTGTAAAGCACAAAATAAGCAGTAAATGGGGAAACGGGACTGAAATGCTCAAAACGACCGGCCGAGTCGTTACACTTATCTTCGTTTCTAAAAATAATTATTCTTTAGGTGGCAGTTGATTTGGTATTAATATAAGATATTATTTTAAAATTTTGGTCTAATCTAATGTTTTGGTGAACAACTGTGATAACTCATAAAAAACAGTCTTTAAACTGACGTAATTCTTGAAAATTTGCTTCGGTTTGACTTTTAAAGGCTAAAATATACTTTTAATCCGTATTTATATAATCATGAATCTAAAAGTGCATCCGAGTTTAGTTTGTAAAAGTAATTAAAGTTCATCTACCATTACGTGTTAGTTTGTCTATCAACATCCGTGACACGTGAAATGTACTTCACGCTATTAATATTATAAAGTCCTGTGCAAAAACTAAGTTTTTAACATTAAAAAATAAATAAAAGAAACAAATAAGTTTTTCAATTTTGTTGGATTATTAATTCAAGTGATTAAAGTCGATAAATTAGCAAAAATTTAATATATTTACATAAGTAATGAAGAATGAGAAATAGTTATTATGAGTTAAGTTATATATTTTAACAGTATAAAAATTTTTTACCATCTTATAATTTAACTTATTATAATATGTTACTTACTCTATTAAGGTTTCAAAATCAAACTGCTAGAAATAGTTATCTATTATTGCAAGTAACTCTACCTATCTAAAGTGATTGATAAAGAAATTTTCTATTTTCATCTAATCATTAGTTTCAGGAAAAAACACATAAGAATATTTACCATATTCATCTGATTCGGAAAAACGCTTTTATTCCTAATAAAAAGTCTCGTATGAGTAAAATTTTAGTGTCTAACTTGATTTTAAAGACCTAATCCTGAGTATTGTAATCCTAAATATTTGTATTTGATATGGTAATTTTTGTAAAACTCAATTTTAAGTAATATTAAAGTTCCAGTTGATTAAATTGTAATAATCACTAAATTGAGCTTAATATTAATGTTAAGTTAAAATAACCATGAGCTTAAAAGGGTCAGTCAACACTATAGGGTTATAGATAACATAAATAAATAAAAATTATAAATGGACTTCAAAATTCTGATCGTCAAGTAAAATTCTAAACGTATAATTTTATCCAATAAAGATTATCTCTTTGAAGTAATACTTTAGCTTTCAAAAATAGAGAATCAAATTATTAAAAAATGAGAAGAGACAAAAGTTGTACGATTAATATGAATAGGAATGTTTTTCCTAAAAATTCCGGAAGATTTGGCACAAGAGTATTTTTTTTTTTTAAAATGGGAATTATGAATGAATTACAAATTTAATAATTTTTATTAGTAGCTAATTTCAAGAATCTTAAATATTACAACTTTATCTAACTTGAGATTTTTCTCTTTGAAGAATTTATTTAGCTTACGAAACACATAAAATTTGGTTACAACTTGATATTATTTTGCCGATCAACATTATATTTTGAAAATCCGTGCTTTTATAATGATATAAAAGATAGATAGATTGTTAATTATAATGTACTTGGTGATTTTTAAGAATATTTTAGTCAAGTAAAAGTGATAATTTGTAGTTCAATTCGATACCGAAATTGTATTTAAATTAATTGCAGTATTCAATTCAAATTCCCTTTCTTTATTCTCTACTATAAATAATTTTGTCGAAAAGAATGGATTTGCCAACAAAAGTTTTGCTTGGAACGAAAATACTTTCGTTGACTGTTACCTAAACTTATTCCAAATAATATACATGGACCAATCAAACGAAACATTAACAAATTACAAAGCTAATTAATTGTGATGGTTGTTTTACCCTTAATTAATTTTTTTGATCGGTATTTGTCACGACCCAAAAATCTTAACCTGTCGTGATGACGCCTATCTCAATACTAGGCAAGCCGACAACCTCAATAAAACACAATTTGTTTTAAGTTTAAAAACATAATATTTGAATTTCATAGAAAATCTCACAAATCACTGACATAAAATACATTCCCAAAACCCGGTGTCACTGAGTACATGAGCATCTAAATGATAACAAAGTCTGTCTGCTAAAAACACTATCTGAAAATATAGAATAGTATAAAACTGAAAGGAAAGAGAGAGTCAAGATCTACGGACGCCAAGCAGCTACCTCGCTAAACTCTAACAGATAAAACTAAGAGAACTAACAACCGCCGTGTCCAGAAGTACCCGGATCTGCACACGAGGTGCATGGTGTAGTATGAGTACAACCAACTCAGCAATTAACAATACTAAATAAAGAGTTGAAGATAGTGACGGGCTTCACAGCTCAATCCAATTACAGTAATTTCCAACATAAGATTTAGGCATGCTTTCATGTTCAACACTTAAAATTCAACAGTAATTTCATATCAAGTTCGACTGAAAAAGAAGATAATATCTTTCAGAAATTTCCAACACAGTGATATATGACAACTGTAGTGCAATAAGAATGAAATCAAATACATCCTCTCAGGACCACAATCACTCAGCCATTTCATTCACTCAGCACTCGCACACAGTAGGTACCTGCGCTCANGAGTTTTTTTTTTTTAAAATGGGAATTATGAATGAATTACAAATTTAATAATTTTTATTAGTAGTTAATTTCAAGAATCTTAAATATTACAACTTTATCTAACTTGAGATTTTTCTCTTTGAAGAATTTATTTAGCTTACGAAACACATAAAATTTGGTTACAACTTGATATTATTTTGCCGATCAACATTATATTTTGAAAATCCGTGCTTTTATAATGATATAAAAGATAGATAGATTGTTAATTATAATGTACTTGGTGATTTTTAAGAATATTTTAGTCAAGTAAAAGTGATAATTTGTAGTTCAATTCGATACCGAAATTGTATTTAAATTAATTGCAGTATTCAATTCAAATTCCCTTTCTTTATTCTCTACTATAAATAATTTTGTCGAAAAGAATGGATTTGCCAACAAAAGTTTTGCTTGGAACGAAAATACTTTCGTTGACTGTTACCTAAACTTATTCCAAATAATATACATGGACCAATCAAACGAAACATTAACAAATTACAAAGCTAATTAATTGTGATGGCTGTTTTACCCTTAATTAATTTTTTTGATCGGTATTTGTCACGACCCAAAAATCTTAACCTGTCGTGATGACGCCTATCTCAATACTAGGCAAGCCGACAACCTCAATAAAACACAATTTGTTTTAAGTTTAAAAACATAATATTTGAATTTCATAGAAAATCTCACAAATCACTGACATAAAATACATTCCCAAAACCCGGTGTCACTGAGTACATGAGCATCTAAATGATAACAAAGTCTGTCTGCTAAAAACACTATCTGAAAATATAGAATAGTATAAAACTGAAAGGAAAGAGAGAGTCAAGATCTACGGACGCCAAGCAGCTACCTCGCTAAACTCTAACAGATAAAACTAAGAGAACTAACAACCGCCGTGTCCAGAAGTACCCGGATCTGCACACGAGGTGCATGGTGTAGTATGAGTACAACCAACTCAGCAATTAACAATACTAAATAAAGAGTTGAAGATAGTGACGGGCTTCACAGCTCAATCCAATTACAGTAATTTCCAACATAAGATTTAGGCATGCTTTCATGTTCAACACTTAAAATTCAACAGTAATTTCATATCAAGTTCGACTGAAAAAGAAGATAATATCTTTCAGAAATTTCCAACACAGTGATATATGACAACTGTAGTGCAATAAGAATGAAATCAAATACATCCTCTCAGGACCACAATCACTCAGCCATTTCATTCACTCAGCACTCGCACACAGTAGGTACCTGCGCTCACTGGGGGTGTGTACAGACTCCGGAGGGGCTCCTACAGCCCAAGTACTATAATCCGCACGGATAACTCATGTGTTGCATGGACAACTCACGTGTTGCACGGACAACTCGCGTGCTATAGTATGATATTTGGATCCGCACGGACAACTCACGTGCTGCACGGATAACTCACGTGCTATAGTATAATATATGG
>AWOL01S0055589.1:130535-153969 GCA_000715115.1 Nicotiana otophora | reverse complement strand
TTCTGAGCTTACATCAATTGACTTATGATGACTCGTACATACGAAAACATGGGTTGTAACACCGGGCCACCAGAACTTGATCACCTAATATATTTCCGAACCATCAAAAACTATCTAAGGAAAAATATTCACCATCTTGCCATGACCGTTCCATATATTTTTGGCATTTTAGGGCCATAAAATTGGAATTATGTCTGATTCCCAGATTTTTGCGTGTTACAGCTCACGCCTTCTGTATGGGCCCGGGACGCCGGACCCAGATCACTTAAAACTTTGTCGGACCATTAAAAACGACCTAAGGAATAATAGTCACCACATCTCCAAGACCGCTCCTCGTGTTTTTGGCATTTTAGGGCCATAAATTAGGAATTTCGCCTAATTCGCAAATTTTCGTGTGCTATTGCCCGTACCGTTTGCATGGGCTTGTGCCGCCAGACCTGAATCGTCTAAAATTATGACGGACCATAAATCACGACCTATGGAACAATAGTCATAGCCTCTCCATGACCGTTCCTTGTTATTTGGCATTTTAGTGCCATAAAATTGGAATTCCTCCCTATTCCGAGGTTGTTTGTGTGCTATAGCCCACGCCTTCTGTATGGGCACGGTCCAGATGACCTGGATCATCTAAACTTTTGTCGAAAACATCTAAAATGATCTAATAAATAATAGTTACTGCTTCGCCATGACTGTTCATCATTTATTGTTATTTTAGGGCCATAAAACTGGAATTCTGCCCTATTCTCACATTTGCATGAGCTATAGCCCATGCGTTTTGCATGGGCCTGGGATGCGGACCCGGATCGACTAAAATATTGCTGAACCATCAAAACTGACCTAAGGAAAAATAGTCACCGCCTCGTCACGACCATTCCTCGTTTTTGGCATTCTAGGGCCATAAAATTGGAATTCCGCCCCATTCCTAGATTTTCTTGTGATATAGCCCACGACTTCTGCATGGACCTGGGCTGCCAGACCCGGGTCGCCTAAAATTTTTCGGACCATAAAAAAGTGACCTTAGGAACAATAGTCACCGCCTCGCCATGACTGTTCCTTATTTGTTTTTGCGTTTTAGGACCATAAAATTGGAATTCCGCCCGATTTCCAGATTTTTGTGTACGATCTAAGAAACAATAGTTACTGCTTCGCCATGCCCGTTCCTCATTTATTGGCATTTTAGGTCCATAAAACTGGAATTCTGCCTGATTCTCACATTTCCATAAGCTATAGCCCACGGCTTCTTCATGGGCCCAGGCCGCCAGACCCGTATCGCCTACACTTTTTTCGGACCATCTAAAACGATCTAAGAAATAATAGTTACTGCTTCGCCATGACCGTTCCTCATATTTTGGTGTTTTAGGGCCATAAAACTGGAATTTTGCCCGATTTCTAAAATTTTGTGTGCTATAGTCCACGCCTTGTACATGGGCCTGGGACGCAGACCCATATTGATTAAAATATTGTTGAACCATCAAAAATGACCTAAGGAAAAATAGTCACCGCCTCATCAAAGAAGTAGAGAATTTTGAAAACAAACCAAAGTCTAATTTGGAGGAAACTGAAGCCGTTAACTTAGGGGATTCCGAAATAGTCAAGAAAACTCGTATAAACATTCATTTATGACCATCAGAGAAAGAAGAGTATATCATATTCCTAAAGGAGTATGAGGACATTTTTGCATGGTCCTACGACGATATGACCGGTTTAAGCACATCCATAGTAGCTCACAAGCTACCCATCAATCCTACGTGTCCACCAGTAAAGCGGAAGCTCAGAAAGTTCAATCCAAATATGAGTTTTAAGATAAAAGAGGAAGTCACCAACCAAATCAAAACCAAGGTTCTCCGAGTGGTCGAATACCTGACCTGGTTAGCCAACATTGTGCCAGTTCCAAAGAAAGATGGGAAGGATAGAGTATGTGTCAATTACTGAGATCTGGACAGATCAAGTCCTAAGGATGATTTCCCGCTGCCTAACATACACATACTGATTGATAATTGCACTAATCATGAACTCCAATCCTTTCTAGATTGCTTCGTAGGATACCACCAAATTTGGATGGATGAAGAGGATGCCGAAATGACCGCCTTTATAACACCATAGGGAATATATTGCTATAAAATGATGCCGTTTGGGTTGAAGAATGTTGGGGCCACCTACATGAGGGCCATGACTACTATCTTCTATGACATAATACACAAAGAAATAGAGGTGTACGTGGACGATGTTATCATCAAATCTAAAAATAGATCGGATCACATAGCAGATCTAAAGAAATTTTTCGATCGGCTTCAAAAATACAACTTGAACTTGAACCCTGCAAAATGTGTCTTCGAAGTCCCTACTGGAAAATTATTAGGTTTTATCGTCAGTCGTCGAGGTATCGAGTTAGACCCGTAAAAAATCAAAGCTATCCAGGACTTGCCACCGCTAAAAGAATAAAAATGATGTGATGAGTTTTCTAGGGTGCATCAATTATATCAGTCGTTTCATAGCACAATCGACGGTGATTTGTGAGCCAATCTTCAGAATGCTAAGGAAAGATGTTGCAACAAGATGGACTGAAGAATGCCAGAAAGCCTTAGACAAAATCAAAGAGTATTTATCCAAACTGCGCGTGTTGGTCCCACCAGAACTAGGAAGACCCCTGCTGCTTTATCTATCTATGTTCGATGGGGCCTTTGATTGGGTTCTAGGATAACACGATGAAGCCAGAAAGATGGAGCAGACGATTTATTAGCTGAGCAAGAAGTTCACGCCTTATAAAGCCCGGTATTCTTTATTGAAATGCACCTGCTGTGCTCTGATATGGATAGCCCAGAAGTTGAGGCATTATTTCTGTGCGTATACTACATATCTCATATCGAGGATGGATCCGCTAAAATACATCTTTCAGAAACCCATGCCTAAGGGAAAACTAGCAAAGTGGAAGATATTGCTGAGTGAGTTTGATATCATCTATGTAACCCAGAAGGCAGTCAAAGGGCAAGCATTGGCCGATCACTTGGCAGAAAATCCCGAAGACGGAGAATACGAACCATTGAAAACATATTTTCCCACCGAGGAGGTATCGTTTGTGGGAGAAGAAATTAATGAGGCATACGATGGTTGGAGGATGTTCTTCGATGGAGCAGCAAACTTCAAAGGAGTGGGTATCGAAGCTATCTTAGTGTTAGAAACCGGTCAACATTATCCGGTATCCATAAAACTCAAGTTTTCATGCACAAACAATATGGCGGAATATGAGGCCTGCATCCCGGGGCTAATGTTGGCCATTTACATGAACGTTTAGGAGTTGCTGGTAATCAGAGATTTAGATCTATTGATGTACCAAGTTCTAGGAGAATGGGCTACGAAGAACACCAAAATATTGCCATACTTGCATTATGTATAAGAGTTGATCAAGAGATTCACAAAGATAGTGTTCAAGCATGTTCCAAGGATTCAAAATGAGTTTGCAAATACATTAGCCACTTTAGCCTCCATGATACAACACCCAGACAAGAATTTCATCAAACATATCCCAATAGGAATTCATAAGCAGCCATCTTATTGTGCTCATATTGAGGAAGCGAATGACGGAAATATTTGGTTCCATGACATCAAGGAATACTTGGAAAAGGGAGAATATCCAGAGCACACTACACACACTCAAAAGAGCATGCTTTGAAGATTGACCAACCATTTCTTTCGAAGCTGAGGAATTCTGTATAGAAGGATCCTGACTTGGGATTGTTGATGCATCGATGCAAAGGAGGCGTCTAGATTGCTCGAGGAAATACATACCGGAACTTGCGTACCCCACATGAATGGTTTTGTTCTATCCAAGAAGATATTAAGAGTAGGATATTTCTGGATGACTATGGAAACAGACTGCATCAGATATGTTCAAAAGTGTCACCAATGCCAGATACATCCTGATATAATACGAGTGCCGCCCAACGAACGCAATACAATGAGTTTGCCCTCGCCCTTCTCTGCTTGGGGTATGGATGTCATCAGACCAATTGAACCTGCTTCTTCAAACAAACATAGGTTCATTCTGGTGGCTATAGATTACTTCACAAAATGGGTTAAAGCCGCATCCTATAACGTTGTAACTAAGAAAGTGGTAGCAGATTTTGTTCGGGACCACATCGTTTGTCGATTTGGATTACCTGAGTCAATCATTACTAACAATGCCGCCAATATCAATAGTGAGTTGATGAAATCCATGTGTGACGCATTCAAGATCAAGCATCAGAACTCTACAACATACAAGCTTTAAATTAATGGAGTCGTAGAAACCGCTAACAAGAACATCAAGAAGATATTGAGAAAAATGGTAGACAATTACAAACAATGGCATGAGAAGATACTGTTTTCTTTGCTCAAGTATCGTACCATACTTCGTACATCCATTAGGGAAACCCCATATCTACTGGTTTACGGTACTGAAGCCATTATTCTGGCCGAAGTAGAGATCCCTTCATTAAGAATCATACACGAAGCTGATCTCACCGATGCAGAATGTGTACGAAGCCAGTGTGAACAACTAGCTCTCATTGATGGAAAAAGAATGGACACAGTATGTTATGTTCAACTCTACCAGAATAGAATGGCAAGAGCTTTCAACAAAAAGGTTAGGTCAAGGCAATTCACACCGGGGAAATTGGTAATGAAATGGATCTTCCCACATCAGGATGAAGCAGAGGGGAAATTATCACCCAACTGGCAAGGCCCTTACATGGTTCACCGAGTATTAACAGGAGGAGTAATTATACTCGCAAAATGGACGGAGAGATCTGACCAAAGCCCATCAATTCGGACGCAGTCAAGAGATATTATGTTTAAGATTATGTTTGCACTTTCTATTTAATATAATTGAACTACGCTTGACCTAATTCCCGTTTAAGAGAGGATACGTAGATAGCCATGTGGGTTCGGTCACATCATAATACAATTGTCACGCCCCTAACCCGGGGGAGAGACCGGCGCCCGATGCCTCACCTATTCTTGCGTACCAACTTGCGACTAAGGGAATCTGAACATATAATGTCATACTTTGGCCATGGGCCACATTGCAAGACAATTTGCGAAACAAAATATAAAACTGAATGGAAACCAATGCTGACTAAACATCAATATAAAGCTGGGCCGGCAAGGACGTTATAACTACTACAGTTGACAAACTAACAAAATATACATACAAGTCCTACAAGCCCAACATATTGCACTAACTGACAGGTTATGTCTATAAGCCTCTACTGATAGATGTACCGTGATAGGAATAGGGCCCCAACCTACCCATAATCAATATACATATATACACAAAACTTCTAGACCCGAAAACTCCGAAGGACGTGGAGCTTACTGATAAAGATGAACTCGGGCAATACCTACTGAGGAGACTGAGGAGGTCTACCCATCTGACTGCCTAAACCTGCACGCATGAAATACAGCATCCCCAAAAAAAGGGACGGTAGTACAAAATAATGTCCCGAGTATGCAAGGCTATAAAATAACTGAAAGCTGAAATTGAACTGATAATATAATAACTGAAAGTAATTGGGAGTCAAACATGATCTGGAGATATACTTATCTGCTGATACTGACTCAACTCTCTCAATATAGTAAGTAAAATAAGTGTCCGGCCCTATAAGTCTCGGAACGTGTAACTTCTCCGCCGTAGTAAGCTCGCTCATAGGTGCTCGGCCATACTAGCATCTATATCTCGGCCATTCTAGGCTCTCTCATAGGCGCTCGACCACAGTAGGCTCAGTATATAACTTACCATCTGATCAGAGGTTACCCAATAGAGGTCTACCCATCGATTATAGCTCGATGTTGGTGAAAATATTGTAATACTGTATATATATATATATATATATAGACCCTCCGCTCTCTTGACTAGAAGAATACAATACTCAATTGAATATGAAGTCCCGATAAGGGAAAATACTATAACTTATGAGACTAGGATAATTTATATAAATTTGGGAGTATGAACTTCTCTTTATGCCTCATTATCAAACACATGTAGTTACGAGATCATGCCAAAATGAAAGAAGGGCTTAACCTTAACATACATGGAGTAGGAAAATATCCGTATGATATTCTTGAGAAGGATTGCACCATACTTGTCGCCCCCCGTTTTCTCGCGAAATCGGGCTTCGACATGTGATAACTCTTTTAAGAAGGTATTAAAAGAGGAGAGTCGCCATCTAACGGATTTTAAGGTGTGTTAGGGCACCTATTTGAAAATAACTCTATTTTAACTAGTAAACGCCACCAAAGATTGGGTAAGGGCTTAAGTTACCTCAAAGAGAAGGCGTTAGGCACTCCTCGAGGTCCACAACTGTGGGTCCCGACCAAACTTAAATTATATAGATTAGTCTATGTGATGAAGTAAGCAAAGAGAGTACAAAATCTAAGAATTTTATTACAAAGAGATCTTGAATAGGGAGGTGCAACTATTTCTATTCTAATAGAAAAGAAAGAAAAAGAAGAGGGAGGGGGGAGGGGTCCTATGTTTTTTATCTTAAAGGATCACCCCGTGCAACATAAATAATATTTTGTAACTCCCTTGAGATAGGGTGTTACTCATATTATCCAGCGGGTACAGAATATCATCTCCTGCTATCCGATTACTATGTTAAAGTTGTTTGCCTAAGAGCGCTCTAATGCAATTCTAAGTCGTACCCTACGCGTGCACAGCCTGTCCCATACCTATGGTCCAGGAGGTTTTGGACCTCTATTTGGATGGTTCTAGACCTTATATAGGCTGCTCAAAAATGCAAAACTAGGCGACAAACAAAACACATATTGGACTCCAAATATGGCAGTTAAGGGCTCAAGTTAGCCTCCACACTTAAGCAACAAATGCATGCGAAATAGGTTTTCATGTTAGGCTATTTCAGAATTAAGAACCTTAAGCCATATAGAGATTATTTCTATGTGACTATGCATTAAAACATACAAGAGGTTTCAAAGGCTAGGCGTTGCTTATCTCCAAATTATATGATTGTTGTATGCTGATTTGAGATTGCAGATTTTCATATATTTAACCTATAGATGCTGTGTTTAGATGTGAATCAATAAGTGATAATGAAATCTATTGGAGGAAGCCCATAATTACTCATGCTTTCTAACAATAGCATACGTGAAACAATGTTTGAACGATGTAACATTAACAAATTATGGCGAGTAATTATATCATATAGGCAGGATCTCTAGCGTTCAACACATATTGCTGATTTTATCGTCATACCTTAATCCTATAGGCATATTTTCTAAGTGACAGTGGCAAAAAGAATACTCAGAATACTGTAGGCATGATTTCTAGTGAATGTTGTTGCGAATTGAAATCAATGACATTTATTCCTATAGGCGGGCTTTCTAGTAGCACGTAGCAGTAAGCATAATCGCAACACTTTGAATTCATATTTGTTAGCGGAATGTGTGTATGTGTGTGTTTCCACTAATGGCATGATTTCTATAGTGCACATAGTGATGGAATATCATATATATAGTAAGTAAATCATTTAGTCCTATAGGCATATATCCTACCCATTTGGTATGCAAATATTAGAAATCTACCCATTCCCCACTTTACTAACACCCCAATCGTTTATACCAAGTTATTACAGGCCGAATAATGAGTAAGATATATATGTTATACAAATAATGATAATAGGCCCACAGTAGGCCCAAATGAAATACCCACCACTTTCTAGGCCTTCAATAATTCTCACATAGCATACCCAGACTTCTAACAAGGAGCCGTATTCATCAACACAACCCCAGAAACCATAGAGGAGCCCAAAGTTAATTCATATAACCATATTTCCAAGCATTGCATCATTTAAACCAATCGACTTAGATGTACATCAGATAATAGGAAGAAAGGGGTTGGATGGGGGTAGTTTAAGTTTCAGGGAATGACTAAGTACCCAAATCCTAGTGTGTCAAAGTTCACAAGGGCCTCAAATGGACCCCGAGCAATGCTCACACTAGGATGTCAGCAGTAAAGCCGAGGTAGCCTTGGCTTTCAGCCGGCTAAAAAGAAGAAGTTCATAATAGCATAAGTAGCAAATAAGGAGAATGGACAATGGCTGAGGGACAGAATTGGGGGTACACTTATAACCTAAAGTAGACATAGCCAAGTTGAGCATACAGAACAACTAATCAAGAAGGCCAGTAGGTTCAGCAGGATTTCCATATATAGTAAAATATCACATAGACAACCACAGATGTACAGATGCATGATACTAAACCAGTTGAGACCTAAAAGGTCCAAATTAAGTTAAGTATGCATCCTAGTATCATAAGATAGACATATTAACCCTCATCAGGAAACATGACTGCATTGAGACATGATAGGGAGCACATATTATGACAAAACCACATGTGGGAAGGGTTAGGGGAGAAATAAGTTTGCAGTCACAGATGCACAATACAAACAATTTAAAACCTAAGGGATTATGCTAAACATACATCCCAGTGTCATGCTAATCAGTATATAGACATGGTGGGGGATGCACATTATGACAAGCCAAATAATCACTAAAAGAACAAGATATCAGATAAACCATAGACATGCTGGGGAACATATTAGCACAGACGCAAGATCATAGAGAATGGTCTTTATACAAATTGAAACATATTGTACATGCAAGACAAACATTGTAGAGATTCAGAGCAGTGTGAGATAGTAAGTTCATACCAAATAGCACATGTAGGGATTATGGGACTGATACAATAGACTAATTAACTATAAAAGATCTAAGTTATGGCATAAAACAAAAATGGTTCAAATAGGGCATGGAAAACAAGTTGAGGTAACTGTTAAGATCTCAGTCAATCACTACTGGGGTATGGGGAACATGTGATAATTAAAACAGGAAATTCTAGCACAAGTGTGAATCATTCATTATAGATATTAAGGACAAAGAAAATAAGCATGTTTTAGGGAACATTCAGGCATCAATACACTGGATAAACGAACTTAAGAGGGTCAGATTATCCAAGTTAGACTTAGGCAATCTCAGAACTACCACCACTAGGAGGAAGTTAAATGCTAAAGAGACTTAGAACAAAGTAGAATTAACAGAATCATGCACAAAAGTAATCCAGAAAACATATTAAGCCATGCATTTCAGAGGTGAGAACACATGGAAATCAAAGACACATAGGTATGAAATTGCAAAAGTCAAGTGGCTTACCAGTTAAACGGACAATAATAAAGAACAAAAGATCCACAAGAACCCAGTAAGCTCGATGCGTCAAAGTTCCCAAGAGCTTCGAAAGAACCCCGGGCAATGCTCGCACCAAGAGAAAGTTCAAACAATAGACTCTCAGTGGCCTTGTCTTTCAGCCGACCAACACAAAACACAGAACAAGATAATGAAGAAATTAACAGAGCAAAGCTTCAAGTTTTAGTGAGATTATATCGATTCGGTCCCCTTTCAAAGGGGAATGGGGAATGGTTTATACAATGACCGAAATGGAACAAGTAAACAAGGAAAACTGTAAAATCAAACATAAATAAGGAAGTATTAACATGCAGAATCAATAAAAATCGGATTAGGAAAAATAGGTAAACCCTAGTTGACAGAAATCAAAGATTGGCCGAAAATCTTGGATAATCGGACCTATATAGCCATGGTCTTGATGTATATGGACTAGATATTGTCCAGTTTCAAACAATTGAAGTGAATGGGCAGAATCGGAGATATGGTACTTGCCATGTTTAGGCAAATACTAATTAATACCTTAGAGAAACACCCAGTAGTAGAGAAACACTAGTATGGTAAGAGAATGATGGGAGAATTCCATTGTCGACGGGATTAGGGAAATATTTGTAGAAGGCGTCGATTAGGGTTTTTTGGTGGGAGGAGGAGCGTTTGAGGGCGGCTGGGTAGAGACAATGGGTCTCTAGATTTAGGGGGTCAGATTTAAGGAAAGGGGTTAGTTTATTAGGGGTCGTTGATCATTTGAGATCAACGGCCAAGATGAAAGAATGGGGTTGGGCGTGTCGTTTAAAAGGGGTTACCGACCGGGTTATTTTTAAAAAGGTGGTTTGGTTTTGGGCTTGGGATAATTATGGTCTGAAAATTGGTTAAAATTGGGCTATTATTTAAATACCCAAAATTTATCAAAATAATTTATAACAAAATGCTTGATAAATAAATAAAAATATTATTTATACACTAAAATGATTAAAAATAATAAATTTGTATTATAAAAATATAAAATGCTATTTTGACACAACTAATATAAATAAAGAGCATTTCTATACAGATATAGGCTATTGCTGCAAAATAGCACAAATGGCTTTAAAATATTAATGTAATTACATAAAATGAAGTACAATATTTGCAACATGTATTATAGGTGCAAAAATAATAAATGTAAGCATCTAAGTCATCATAAAATAATTTAAATGAGTAATTAATAAATATTCAAGGAATTTAAATATAGAAAAATCAAATTTATAGGTCTAAAAATTATAGGAAATTATAGAAAAATGATTGTATAGATTTGTAAACTCAACAATGATGTAAAAATGATATTTTGAAAGAGTGTATATATATATATATATATATATGAGAAAATATGTGGGCAAAATTGGGTATCAACAACTGTCCCTCTTTACCCGGGAATGATGAAAGAGTTGTCGGGTAAAGATAATGATGACCAATTTTGGCCGAATTAAATGAGGGATGATGTGATTTGGCAAAAATGGGGGCCGAACCCTGGTTCCTGAGTTTCCTACATATCCCTGGTGTTACGGGAATCAGGCCGTGTGTAGTTCTGGATCCAACGGTGAACGAAACCGATGGAGCTATTACAAGAATGGTCGTATGTTTCGGAAAAAGTTCTTTTGGGGTAGGACAATATCGGATGAATTAATGCGGAGTCATCGATGTGAATCAGAAACATTATAGATGTATGACTGAGCAAATATCAGAACGGTCATAGAGTAAAGGCGGGTAATTGATGGTGGTTGGTTATAGTTTGAAATAATTGCAGGATGTGAGCATTGAACGAAAATCGGAGTGAAGATTGCTACCGTTAGAAGAACATTTACTTCCTGGATTACCTGCAAAACTTAAAACACGATGCATGCATCAATATATATGGATTATTGCAAGAATTTAAACATGATGTAGATTCCCTTCGGACCATGAGGATTGTTTTTGGACGGTGAGGATGGTTTCCTTAGACCATGACATCCTGGGCCATAAATCATGTGATAAAGGATTCGCAGGCCATGAAATTATCTCCTCGGGCCATGAGAATGGTGCCTCCGAACCATGACGCCTTTGAATAATGATATGCACTTTTAAGAGATGCTCGGGCCATGGAATGGTGTCTTCCGACTATGAGGATGATGCCTTCAGACCATGACGCCTTTGAATAATGATATGCACTTTTAAGAGATGCTCGGGCCATGGAATGGTGTCTTCCGACTATGAGGATGATGCCTTCAGACCATGACGCCTTTGAATAATGATATGCACTTTTAAGAGATGCTCGGGCCATGGAATGGTGTCTTCCGACTATGAGGATGATGCCTTCAGACCATGACGCCTTTGAATAATGATATGCACTTTTAAGAGATGCTCGGGCCATGGAATGGTGTCTTCCGACTATGAGGATGATGCCTTCAGACCATGACGCCTTTGAATAATGATATGCACTTTTAAGAGATGCTCGGGCCATGGAATGGTGTCTTCCGACTATGAGGATGATGCCTTCAGACCATGACGCCTTTGAATAATGATATGCACTTTTAAGAGATGCTCGGGCCATGGAATGGTGTCTTCCGACTATGAGGATGATGCCTTCAGACCATGACGCCTTTGAATAATGATATGCACTTTTAAGAGATGCTCGGGCCATGGAATGGTGTCTTCCGACTATGAGGATGATGCCTTCAGACCATGACGCCTTTGGACAAAATGGCGATATTTCAGCCCATGAAATGCAAAATATGATGTTTTTCCGTATGTAAAGATGAGAAAAGACAAGGCTTAGTCTTGGGTAAGATGAGGGCAATGCTTAGCCCTGGATGAGTAGAGGATAATGCTAGGTATTAGATAGCATAATGGAGATAGCCTTTAATCACGAGGAAAAGGTAGTGCTTAGCCTTGTGGAATCAGGGAGGCAATGCTTAGCCTTATGCAGTAAGAAGAGACAATGCTTAGTCTCATGCAAGTAAGGGAAGCAGTGCTTAGCTTCATGTAGGAAAGGCAGTACTTAGCCTTATGCAATTAAGGAGGCAGGGCTTAGCTTCATGCAAATAGGGAGGCGTGGCCTAGCCTCATGCAAATATGAGACGATGCTTAGTCTCATGCAAATAAAGGAAGTGCTTAGCCTTATGCAGTTAAGGAGGCAATTCTTAGCCTCATTCAAATAGGAGACAATGCTTAGTATCATGCAAAGAAAGGCAGTGCTTAGTCTTATGTAGTTAAGGAGGCAATGCTTAGCCTCATGCAAATAGGAGACAATTCTTAGTCTCATACGGAAAAGGCAATGCTTAGCCTTATGCAATTAAGGAGGCAATGCTTAGCCTCATGCAAATAGGATACACTGCTTAGTCTCATGCAAGGAAAGGCAATGCTTAGCCTTATGAAATTAGGGAGGCAATGCTTAGCCTTATGAAATTAGGGAGGCAATGCTTAGCCTCATGAAAATAGGAGACAATGCTTAGTCTCATGCAGGGAAAGGCAGTGTTTAGCCTTATGCAAGAAAAACGATGTGTGACAGTGAGAAAGTAAAGTATTTCTTAGTTGGAAGTGTTTACGTTTGGTAACTTGTCATCATGAAGGTAGTGATTTTATGTATTTGTGGGTATTGTTGTCTTATCGTGCCTACATCCAAAGAAAAATTGTGAGTTTTGTGGGGGAAGGTTGGTTTTCGCTTTTGTCTTCTGTTTTGCCTTTGCTCCTATTTTGAGGTCCTGTTTGAGTTACCCTGGGTAGCATCTGGTTGTCATAGAAATGAAGCTTTCAAAACATATGCATGCATTTGATAAATATAGTTATTGGAAATGTAGTAGTATGCGATTTCAAAGAATTTAGATGAACCGGTGACTGTGACATATTTTAGAGACATTGTGACCTCCTTGCTTTAGAATTTTGAGGGTTCCCCTCAAAATGCTGCCCCATTTTAACTGCAATACTTTGGTTGTTCCATTTATGACAATGTCGGCTGAACTTGCTTTATCATTTTGAGGGTCCTCCACAAAATTCTGCCCTAGTTTTCTGATCATGGAAAAATGAAGATTTTATTAAGATGTGACCAAACCCACATGGCTGCCTACGTATCCCCTCTTAAACGGGAATTAGGTCAAGCGTGGTTCATTTTTATCAGATGAAGAAATATAAACAATCCTAAACATAGTATCTCTTGACTGCGTCTGAGTTGATAGGTTTTGGCCAAATTTCTCCGTCCATTTCTGCAAGTATAAGTGCCCCTCTTGTTACTACTCAATGAACCATGTAGGGCCCTTGCCAATTGGGTGAAAATTTTCCTTTGGCTTTATCTTGATGTGGGAAGATCCTCTTTAGCACCAAGTGCCCCAGTGTGAATTGTCTAGGTTTGACCATTTTTGTTGAAAGCTCTGGCCATTATGTTTTGGTAGAGTTGACCGTGACATACTGCACTCATTCTTTTTCCATCAACGAGGGCCAGTTGCTCATATTGGCTTTGTACTCATTCTGTGTCGCTGAGATCGGCTTCTTGTATGATTCTCAGAGAAGGGATTTTTACTTCGGCAGGGATAACTGCTTCAGTACCATAAACCAACAAATAAGGAGTTGCCCCAGTTGATGTGGGAACCGTGATACGATATTCGAGCAGAGTAAACGGTAGCTTTTCGTTCCACTATTTGAATTTATATACCATCTTCCTAAATATCTTCTTGATGTTCTTGTTGGCGGCTTCTACAACTTTATTCATTTACGGCCTATATGATGTGGAATTCTTATGCTTGATCTTGAAGGGTTCACACATGGATCTCATCAAATCACTGTTAAGGTTGGAGGCGTTGTCGGTGATGATTGATTCCGGCACCCCAAACCGACAAACGATACGATCCTTAACGAAATATGCGGTGACCTTCTTAGTTACAGCTTTGTAAGATGCGGATTCAACCCATTTCGTGAAATAGTCTATGGCCACTAGAATGAACCTGTGCCCATTTGAAGCGGCGGGTTCGATTGGAATGATGACATCCATCCCCCTAGCGGAGAAAGGCCAAGGTGCACTTTGTGCATTGAGTTCATTGGGTGGCATTCATATCATATCAGCATGTACTTGGCATTGATGACACTTTTGGACATACCTGATGCAGTCTGTTTCCATATTCATCCAAAATTATCCTGCTCTTAATATCTTCTTAGCTAAGACAAAGCCATTCATGTTCGGTCCGCAAGTACTAGCATGTATCTCTTCGAGCAATTTGGATGATTCCTTGGCGTCGACATACCGTAATAATCCTAGATCTGGAGTCCTTCTGTATAGAATTCCTCCGCTTTGGAAGAAGTGGTTGGATAATCTTCGGAGTGTGCGTTTCTGAGTATGATTTGCGTGCTCTGGGTACTCTCCTTTTGCCAAATATTCTTTGATGTCGTGAAACCATGGATTTCCATCCATTTCCTCTTCAATATGACTATAATAAGTTGGCTGATTATGTATCCCTACTGGGATATGATCGATGAAATCCTTGTCTGGGTATTGCATCATGGAAGATAAAGTGGCCAATGCATCTGCGAACTCATTATGGATTCTCAGAACATGTTTGAATTATATTTTTGTAAATCTCTTCATCAACTCTTGTACACAGTACAGATATGGTAATATCTTAGTGTTCTTTGTGGCCCACTCTCTTGAAACCTGATGTACTAAGAGATCGGAATCTCCAAACACCAGCAACTCCTGAACGTTCATGTCAATGGCCAACCTGAGTCCCAAGATGCAAGCCTCATATTATACCATAATGTTGGTGCATGGAAACCTAAGTTTTGCGGATACTGGATAGTGTTGACCCATTTTTGACACTACAACTGCTCCAATACCCACTCTTTTGAACTTTGCAGCCCCGTCAAAGAACATTCTCCAACCATCATAGGGTTCGGTGATATCTTCTCCTACGAATGATACCTCTTCGTCGGGAAAATACATTTTCAGTGGTTCGTACTCTTCTTATACAGGATTTTCTCCCAGATGATCCGCCAATGCTTGCTCTTTCACCGCCTTCTGAGTTACATAGATGATGCCGAACTCACTTAGTAATATCTGCTATTTTGCTAACTTTCCCGTAGGCATGGGTTTCTGGAAGATGTATTTTAGCGGATCCATTCTTGATATGAGATATGTGGTATAGTCACAAAAGTAGTGCCTCAACTTTTGAGCTATCCATGTCAAAGCGCAACAGGTGCGTTCCTGCAAAGAATACCGTGCTTCGTAGGGTGTGAACTTCTTACTCAGATAATATATCGCCTGCTCCTTTCCTCCAGTCTCATCGTGTTGTCCCAAGACACAGCCAAAAGCCCCATCTAGTATAGATAAATAGAGTAGCAGAGGTCTCCCAGGTTCCACTGGGACTAGAACATGTGGTTTGGATAAATATTCATTGAGCTTGTCAAAGGCTTTCTGGCACTCTTCAGTCCAACATGTTGCAGCGTCTTTCTTCAACATTTTGAAAATTGGTTCATATATCACATTTGATTGTTCTATGAAATGGCTGATGTAATTAAAACGCCCTGAGAAACTCATCACATCTTTCTTGTTCTTCGTAGGTGGCAAATCTTGGATAGCCTTGACCTTTGATGATTCTAGCTCAATTCCTCGGCGGCTGACGATGAACCCTAGTAATTTTCTAGCAGGGACTCCAAAGGCACACTTTGCGGGGTTCAGTTTCAGGTTGTACCTTCGAAGTCGATCAAAATATTTCCTCAAATACACTATGTGATATGTACCCTTTGTAGATTTGATGATGACATCGTCCATGTACACCTTTATCTCCTTATGTATCATGTCATGGAAAATAGTTGTCATGGCCCTCATATAAGTGGTTCCGGTATTCTTTAGGCCCAATGGCATCATTTTGTAACAATATACTCCCCATGGTATAATAAAGGTTGTCTTTTCGACATCCTCTTCATCCATCCATATCTGATGATATCCCGCGAACCAATCCACAAAGATTGAAGTTCATGATTGGCACAATTGTCAATTAGTATGTGTATATTGGGCAAAGCAAAATCATCTTTGGGACTTGCTCTGTTTAAATCCCGATAGTCGACACACACTCTGACCTTCCCATCTTTCTTTGGAACCGGCACAATGTTAGCCAACTAGGTCGGATATTCTACCACTCTGAGAACCTTGGCTTTGATTTTCTTGGTGACTTCCTCTTTTATTTTCAAACTCATATCTGTCTTGAATTTTCTGTGCTTTTGTTTCACTGGTGGAAACATGGGATCAGTGGGTAACTTGTGAGCCACTACGGATGTGCTCAGACCAGTTATATCATCATAAGACCATGTAAAGATGTCTTCATACTCCTTCAGGAACTTGATGTACTCTTCCTTCTCTGACAGTGATAGGAGAATGCTTACACGCATTTTCTTGATTGTTTCGGATTCTCCCAAATTAACTGTTTGAGTCTCATCCAAATTGGACTTAGGCTTGTTTTCAAAAACTTTCACTTCTCTCACAATGTCCTCAGGTATTACATCCTCTTCCAGATCCTCTGAATCACTATCCTTACATTGCATTATCTCATTACATGTCACAGTCGCTAGTTTGTTGGGATAAATAATGCCAGGAACTCGACGTGCCCTTGATGGTGCAGTAGTCCAGTTCTTGAGAACAACTCCCTTCTCCACATTCTGAATAATAAAGTCTTCCTCCTCTTCATCCTCCTCCTCAGCTATCGCACTGTAATCTATGTCTTCATCATCCAGAAAAAAATTCCTTATGCCAGCTAAAACTTCATCTTCTTCGGACCCCCACATCATGTCAGCTTGATGAAATGATTGGTGCAAATGTGGTACTAGTTGTTCTAGAGAGTAATAAGGACCACGCCATAGTGGTGACCAATTCTGACACTCATGCCAGGTGTATTCATACCCCGAGCCCAAAGGTTGTGCCATGATGCTTTACCTGTACCAGTTTGGTGATCCCTTGGAGATTCTTGCCCAGACCCTTGCCGGGTTCATACCCTATCCATGACAGTATTCTTTCTATCTTACTGCTCCACTATTTGTCTTTCTCAATTGTGTTGATGTGCTCGATGCGATGGTATGTTTCTCCACCCAACTTTCTTCTATTCTCGACGAACGGAACAGTCTGATTAGTATAAATGGGATTACTTCTGTCTCCATGGATGATCACTTCCTGATGGTTCCAATCAAACTTCACGGCCTGATGTAGAGTAGAAGCTACGGCCCCAGCGGCATGCATCCAAGGTCGTCCCAACAATAGGTTGTAGGTAGCAAATATGCCCAATACTTGAAACTCAACATCAAACTAGGTTGGGCCCATCTGTAGGCTGAGGTTGGTCTTCCCTATTGTGGCCCTTTGAGACCCATCAAATGCTTTCACATTTATACCTCCTGCTCGTATCTCGTGCAGGACTTTACCTAATTTTGTCAGAGTAGTTAGTGGACATATGTTGAGACTCGAACCCCCATCTATCAGGACTCTGGCAATGAATTTGTCCTCAAACTACACTGTGATATGCAGTGCCCTATTATGACTTAGTCCTTCTGGTGGCATCTCGTCTTCATGAAAAGTGATCTTGTGGATTTCCAACACTTTCCCTACCATGTTGGCTATTTCTCCACTGGTGATGTTATTGGGTACATAGGCTTCCTTCAACACCTTCATTAGGGCATTCCTATGTGCCTCGCAGTTTTGCAACAATGATCAAATGGATATTTGAGCATGGGTTTTGTTCAGATGATCAACCACAGAATATTCTCTTGCTTGCACCTTTCTCCAAAAGGTCATCCGGGCCAGTCTCAATGACAACCAGTTTAGATGCAGCTTCTTTGCTCATTTCTCCCAAATGCTCGGGTGTATAGACCCTACCGGTTCTGGTCATGCCTTGCATTGCACCTTTTTCTTGCATTTTTGCTTTTTCCTTTCCTTCTTGCTTCCGCAACATAATCTTATGGTATAACATTAGACTTATAAGATGACGTAGGTGCTACCATCACGGTGAAGGGCGCAATTACCTCAACCTCAAACGGAGGTGGTACATCTACCCNGCAGCTACCTCAACTTCAATTGGTGCCTGAGTTTGTACCACGATAGGTGTGAGAGTAACTGGAGATGTTTTAGGATTATCCCCTTCTTGAATGAGTCCAATTGACCCTTTCGAGTCCCATTCTTCATCGGTCTCTATCACGTTTACCCCTTCACCCCTGTGATCCGGGAGAGGATTGTTACGGACATTGGGTGAAACCTCCTTTGCCGGTATGACTTTGGTGTCAATTAATGTCTGAATCTTATCCTTCAAAGTACGACACTCATCAATAGTATGGCCTTTCATGCCTGAGTGATAGGCATATATCTTATTTGGATTAATCCACCGGGAAGAGTTTTCCATAGCAACAGCGGGAATATGAGTGACATAATCGGTAGCCTTTAGCCTCTCGTATAGTTGGTCTATGGGTTCATCAATTGGAGTGTATTGTCTGGGTGGTCTGCAGTTGAAATTTGGTCTTGGTTTTTGGTAATTTTAATGGGCTGGTGGTGAGTGGTAGTATGTTGGTTGGTGTTATAGGTATGGTAAGTGGCGGCAGGTTGTTGGTATCTGGGAGGTGAAGGCTGATATATGGGTGGACATATTTGGTATGTGAGAGGAGACTTCGGACTTTGGGCTACCATTACTGCACCCACTTCTTTCTTCTTATAGATACCTCCTGACTACAAAGCTTTATTTGTGGCCTGGAGTGCTTCAAAGTTTGTTGCCATTCCACTTTTGATCCCTTCTTCTATTCTTTCTCCCAGCTTGATGATGTTAGAGAATTTATGGTTTTCAATAACCATCAATCTTTCGTAGTATTGTGGGTCCTGAGCTCTGACAAATAACTTATTCATCTGTTCTTCGTCAAGTGCCGGCCTTACTTTTGCAGCTTCATACCTCCATATAGTAGCATACTCGCCAAAGGTTTTCGTTGGTTACTTCTTGAGATTTCGAATATGGAAAATGTTTGGTGCATTTTCTTTGTTAAATCTGAATCGATCCATGAAATCCGACGCCATGCTCACCCAATTAACCCACTTCTTTGGGTTATGACTGATGTACCAAGACAAGGCATATCTGGTGAGGCTCCTCATGAACAGTTTCATACAGATTCTTTCATCCTTATCAACCCTTACAAGTTTGTCACAATACGTTCTCAAATGCACCTTCGGATCACCTGTTCAGTCGAACATTTTGAACTTAGGAGGTTTGTAACCCTCTGGCAGTTCTACATCTGGTTGAATACACAAATCCTCATAATTCAAACCCTCAATGACTTTGCCACCTTTGACACTTTGAACTCTGCCAGTAAGCTTCTTGAGTTCTTCCGCCATGTTCTTGATGAACAGGTCCTTCTCGGCGGATTCGGGTATATATAGGGTATGTTGTGGGGTATGGGGTAAGATTTCCACATATATGCGATTGCTTTAATGGACTCCGGGAATATGGGTGTAATGGTGGTCATTGGTTGAGTTTTATGGGTCAGGAATAGGATGTGGTGCATTCTGAGCGGTGTGGTATGCGGTTGTTTGTGGGTATTGAGTTGGATGGTGATGGTGTTGTTGAGAAGTAGGTACAGGTGGAGGGTTGTGGTTCTGAGGAGGTGTGGCATATTGATATGGTGCGGGAGGATTCGGTGGTGGGTCTTGATTCTGTGTGTTTTGGGGAGGTGTCGGGTTTTAGGCATTTGTGTTTTGTTGGTTGATATCAGGGACGATTACAGTGAGGGAAAGGTTTACCAAGTTCCGGACCTGCTCAAGTTTCCCTTGTAGCTCCAATATTTTCTATTCTAGACGTAGGACCAATTCATTCTGTGTTGGAGTACTCTGACCTTCCGAAGTTTCAACGTTCTCTGCATTGTCCTTTCTAATACCACTTAAATCGTCCATTTTTTATTTCCCTTTGCTTTTGCCTTTAGGATCACTTGCTGGAGGAGGTGGTGGAGGACCTCTGGATCTAGTATGATATGCGGATGATGCTTAAAATGCACAAACCAACCTTGGGGAATGGGAATAATTAAAAGAAAGTAAAACAAAAGGTAACCAAGTCAGTAAGGGATATTGAAAGAATGCTTGCAATATTGAACATGCTCTGCAAAATCATGTAATAGAATCGTGTCCTAATTTAGGGGATCTCATTGTGCCCGAGGTAGGCTTAAGAGACACATAGACTTGGAGAAAATTGATGCCAATAATTGTGTCATTTCATTAATGCGAAAATGAATCAAATCCTTACTAAAACGACAAAAATAAGAAAGTTACTAATGGCATTTGCCTTATTACATTCGAAACCTGAAACTAAGCTAAAATTTAGTAAACAAACATCATTTCCTAATCTACTTGGTCCCAGAAGGACCTTCCCCGTGCTTGGCTCTCTTGACTCTATCAATAAGATTCTCCAGGTCGCACATATCCAACAGCAGGTAAGCCTTTGCTAGATGCCACTTTCATTGCCATCCGTATTCTGACAATCTGAAAGCCTTTTTCTCATCTTTCCCTCAAGCTCCATCAACCCTTGCTCCAAATATTCTAATCTTTCTGTTGATTTAGTGGCGGTTTCCCTCCATTCATTGATTGCTTCCATATCCACTTTGTGTTGTTCCAAATGCCTAGATTCAGACTCAAAAACCCTCTTTCGCAGCATCCTATACTTGACTTCTGCTTCAGCAGCGTAATCTATAACCCTATTTTTCAAATTAATTCCTGGCTTGACATCCCCCTCTATATCATCTACCAACTATGATGGGTAGAAGTACACATGGATGGCATCATACATGTCTGACTCGATGGTATCTTTCTCCACAATGACCTTTTCATTCCACATATGTTGTGCCTCGAACTTGAATGGAATGATGTTCCCTTTTAAAATCTACTTTGTATTGGACCATGTTGGAAACCCGAGGTATAACCTGTTTTATTCCCACATGCCTCATTACCCTTATAGGAGCATAATGATATATCCCTCTTAACCCGATCAACAATAGATGAGTAGTTTCCCTTGGTCTGATGATGAACTCACTGCTAGGGAACCATTCAAACATCCAATGTACCTTTTCGTCAGTCAGATTGCTGAAAAACGCACCCAGCTCACAGCACTTCCAGGTTGTGCAAACCTATCTGGGATAAATGTTATTCTCTTTGGATGATGGTAAGCTATGTAGTCATTCAATGGTCGTTGCATAAGCTCTTGGCGATATTCACCTTTCTGGAAATGTTCCAATAACCAAACCTACAGCAACAGATTACAGCCCTAGAAGTGTCCATACCCCTACTTGCATCGATCTAAAGCGCGATACATTTCGGCCAAGATCATGGGGATGATAGTGTGAGTTTGTCCCTCCATTCCTTCCATTAGAGTCCTAGTGACCATGGCTAAGCGATTATGGATCCTTCCCCCTTTCATTGGAAATATCAGCGATCCCAAGAAACAGACAATGAACACAAACACTCAGCGGTGCATCCAACCTAAGGAAGTGATGGCAAGTTCATCATGATGAAGGCAATATGACTTGATATGCCCATAACGTTCGTAAAGGAATTCAAATGGGATGTATGACTTATTCAGACAAAACAACTCATCATTTTTCTTGAAACCCAGCATTTTTAGAAAACCGCGAGGGGTGCGATTCTCTGGCACACATAACCCTGGACTATCCCACAGGATCTTAGCGAAACCTCCTATTTCCTCTAAGCGAGGAGTCATTTCTATGTTACCGAAGTAGAAGACAACTCTTTTCTCATCCCAAACTATAGTGGAGGCCTCAATCAATGCCCTATTTGGCCGAATGTCCAATAAGGAAGGTAAATTACCAAGGACCCTTTTCACATGATTCTGGTCACTAGGTGAAAGGTTCTTCCACCAATCAATCAGCAAAGGTGGGATGTTTTGGATCATGCCGAACCTGGGACTTCATGCTTCATTTTCTGCAAACAAATAGAGTTAGTCCTTTCCCCCTCCAGATTCGACTATTTACACACTAATGATCAACATATTGGCCTATTTTCTCCAAGTAATGCACATAACGTGACGGTGTCCATTGGGATTGTGGAAATCCCGTCGGACTTTGGACAAGGCTTATCTTAGCGGGCTATCACATTAGCAACGTTCTAACCTGTACTAGGTTTAACATGATGCATGTATATTTAATGTTGGAGTGAGGTTTTTAGAATGGCCTACACTGGTACTCCCAAGTGGAAAACTTGAGAGGGAAAGTCATGGGACTATCGACTGCACCGCTGATCGACTAGTCTACCGCAAATAAGCTTTTCTGATTTAAAAGGGTAACTTTGGAAGAGCGCGGACACTCATCAAGCATCGCTATATTAATAATTGACACGAGTGAAGTATGATGTGGAGCATGCTTTATGCAGATATAATAACACATTGCCAAGTATTTGCATGATAAATATGTAAAAATCGGTAAATACAATATTAAGGTAAAACATGAAAAACATAAAAGAAAGACAAAGGAAGAAATTAGTCTGTGGAATATATGCGAGAATGTAATAAAGTAAACAAGGGAGTAGGGATGGGAGAGACATGATGTAGAAATCTTTAAACAAATGAAGAGCGGTTTAGAGCAAACAAAGGTGAATAGGATAGGGATATTCATGTTATAACCAATTTAAGCGAAGGAAGGTAGAGTAGGGAAGGGATGTGCATATTACAACAAATTTAAACAAATAAAAGGAAAATGGGAGAGGTATGTGCACGTAGTAGCAAATAAAAACGGAAAAGGAGAGCGTGTTTATATTAAAGAAGACTAATTCATATAATCCAAATTCGCTATGGTAAGAGCCTAAGTGTAAGTCCCTAGCAGAGTCGCCATGTTGTCGCGCCCCGTTTTCTCGCGAAATCGGGCTTCGACATGTGACAACTTTTTTAAGGAGGTATTAAAAGAGAAGAGTCACTACCTAACGATTTTTAAGGTGTATTAGGGAACCTATTTGCAAATAACACTGTTTTAACTAGTCAATACCACCAAAGATCAGGTAATGACTCAAGTTACCTCAAAGAGAAGGTGTTAGGCACTCCTCGAGGTCCACAACTATGACTCCCGGCCAAACTTAAATTATATGGATTAGTCTATGTGATCAAGTAAGCAAAGAGAGTAAAAAGTCTATGAATTTTATTACAAAGAGATCTTGAATAGGGAGGTGCAGCTATTTTTCCATTATAATAGAAAAG
>AWOL01S0055589.1:34382-130155 GCA_000715115.1 Nicotiana otophora | reverse complement strand
GCAACATAAATAATATTTTGTAACTCCCTTGAGATAGGGTGTTACTCATATTATCCAGCGGGCACAGACTATCATCTCCTTCTACCCGATTATTATGTTAAAGTTGTTTATCTAAGAGTGCTCTAATTCTATTCTAAGTCGAACCCTACGCGTGCACTGATCGACCCATACCTATGGTCCAGGAGGTTTTGGACCGCTATTTGGATGGTTCTAGACCTTATATAGGCTGCTCAAAAATGCAAAACTAGGCAACAAACAAAACACATATTGGACTTCAAATATGGCAGTAAAGGGCTCAAGTTAGCATCCACACTTAAGCAACAAATGCACGCAAAACAGGTTTTCATGTTAGGCCGTTTTAGAATTAAGAACCTTAAGCCCTATGGACATGATTTCTATGTGACTGTGCATTAAAACATACAGGAGGTTTCAAAGGCTAGGTGCTTCTTATCTCCAAATTATAGGATTATTGCATGTTGATTTGAGATTGCAGATTTCTAGTTATTTAACCTATAGAAGTTGTGTCTAGGTGTGAATCACTAAGTGACAATGAAATCTATTGGAGGAAGCCCAGAATTATTCATGCTTTCTAACAATAGCATATGTGAAACAATGTTTGAGCGATTTAACATTAACAAATTATGGCGAGTAATTATATCCTATAGGCATGATCTCTAACGTTCAGCACTTATAGCTGATTTTATCATCATACCTTAATCCTATATGCATATTTTCTAGGTGACAGTGGCGAACAAAATAGTCGGAATACTATAGGCATGATTTCTAGTGAATGTTGATGCGAATTGAAATCAATGACATTTATCCCTATAGGCAGGTTTTCTAGTAGCATGTAGCAGTAAGCATAATTGCAGCACTTTGAATTCATGTTTTCTAGCAGACTATGTGTATGTGTGTGTTTCCCCTAATGGCATGATTTCTATAGTGCACATAGTGATGGAATATCATATATATAACAAGTAAATCATTGAGTACTATATGCATATTATCTACCCATTTGGTATGCAAATAATAGAAATCTACCCATTCCCCACTTTACTAACACCCCAATCGTTTATACAAAGTTATTATATGCTGATTAATGAGTAAGATATATATGTTATACAAATAATGATAATAGGCCCACAACATGCCCAAATGAAATACCCAGCACTGTCTAGGCCTTCATCAATTCTCACACAGCATACCCAGACTTTTAACAAGGAGTCGTATTCATCAATACAACCCCGGAATCCATAGAGGAGCCCAAAGTTAATTCATATAACCATATTGCCAAGCATTGCATCATTTAAACCAACCGACTTAGATGTACAACAGATAATAGGAAGAAATGGGTTGGATAGGGGTAGTTTAAGTTTCAGGGAATGACTAAGGACCCAAATCCTAGTGTGTCAGAGTTCACAAGGGCCTCAAATGGACCCCGAGCAGTGCTCACACTAGGAGGTCAGCAGTAAAGCCAAGGTAGCCTTGGCTTTCAGCCGGCTAAGAATAAGATGTTCTGAATAGCATAAGTAGCAAATGAGGAGAATGGACAATGGCTGAGGGACAGAACTGGGGTACACTTATAACCTAAAGTAGACATAGCCAAGTTGAGCATACAGAGCAACTAATCAAGAAGGCCAGTAGGTTCAGTAGGATTTCCATACATAGCAAAGTATCATATAGACAGCCACATTTTAAAAGCGTTGGGGAAGAAATAGGTTTGCATGGGTATACAGAGATTATCATGTACAGATGCATGATACTAAACCAGTTGAGACCTAAAAGGTCCAAATTAAGCAAAGTATGCATCCTAGTATCATAAGATAGACATATTAACTCTCATTAGGAAACAGGACTGCATTATGACAAAACCACATGTGGGAAGGGTCAGGGGAGAAAAACGTTTGCAGTCATAGATGCAAAATACAAACAAGTTAAAACCTAAGAGATTATGCTAAACATATATCCTAGTGTCATGCTAATCAGTATTTAGACATGCTGGGGGATGCGCATTGTGACAAGCCAAATAATCAGTGAAAGAACAGGATATGAGATGAACCATAGACATGTAAGGGAATATATTAGCACATAAGCAAGATCATAGAGAATGGTCTTAATACAAATTGAAACACATTCTACATGCAAGACAAACATCGCTGAGATTTAGAGGAGTGTGAGATAGCAAGTTCATACCAAATGGCACATGTAGGGATTCCGAGATTGACATAATAGACTAATTAACTAAAGAAGATCTAAGTTATGCCATAAAACAAAATGGTCCAAACAGGGCAGGGAAATTAATTTGAGGTAACGGTTAAGATCCCAGTCAACCACTAATGGGTATGGGGATCATGCAAAGTGACACAATAGCAGGGGAATATGTCATAATTAAAAAAGGGAAGTTCTAGCACAAGTGTGAAGCATTCATTATAGAGATTAAGGACAAAGAAAATAAGCATGTTTTAGGAAACATTCAGGCACCATTACACTGGATAAATGAACTTAAGAGGGTCAGATTATCCAAGTTAGACTTAGGAAATCTCAGAACTACCAGCATTGGGAGGAAGTTAAATGCTAAAGAGACTTAGAACAAATTAGAATTAATAGAATCGTGCACAAAAGTAATCCAGAAAACATACTAAGCCATGCATTTTAGAGGTGAGAACACATGTAAATCAAAGACACATAGGGATGAAATTGTAAAAGTCAAGTGGCTTACCAGTTAAACGAAAAACAATAAAGAACAAAAGATCTACAAAAAACTAGTAACCTCGATACGTCAAAGTTCCCAAAAGCTTCGAAAGAACCCCGTGCAATGCTCGCACCAAGAGAAAGTTCGAATAGTAGACTCTCACTGGCCTTGGCTTTCAGCCGACCAACACAAAACATAAAACAAGATAATGAAGGAAATAACAGAGCAAAGCTTCAAGTTTTAGAGATTATATCGATTCGGTCCCCTTTTAAAGGGGAATGGGGAAGGGTTTATACAGTGACAGAAATGGAACAAGTAAATAAGGAAAAATGTAAAATCAAACATAAATAAGGAAGTATTAACATGCAGAATCAATAAAAATTGGATTAGGAAAAAATAGGTAAACCCTAGTTGCCAGAAATCAAAGATTGGCCGAAAATCTTGGCTAATCGGACCCATATAGCCATGGTCTTGATGTATATGGACTAGATATTATCTAGATTCAAACAATTGAAGTGAATGGGCAGAATCGGAGAGATGGTACTTTCCATGTTTAGGCAAGTACTAAGTAATACCATAGAGAAACACCCAGTAGTGGAGAAACACTAGTACGGTAAGTGAATGATGGGAGAATCCCATTATCGACGGGATTAGGAAAATATTTGTAGAAGGCGTCGATTAGGGTTTTCTGGTGGGAGGAGGAGCGTTTGAGGGCGGCTGGGTAGAGACAATGCGTCCCTAGGATTAGGGGGTCGGATTTAAGAGAATGGGTTAATTTATTAGGGGCGTTGATCATTTGAGATCAACGGCCAAGATGAAAGAATGGGGTTGGGCGGGTCATTTAAATGGGTTCCTGCCGGGTTATTTTTAAAAAAGTGGTTTGGTTTTGGTCTTGGGCTAATTCTGATCCGCAAATTGGTTAAAATTGGGCAATTATTTAAATACCCAAAATTTATCAAAACAATTTATAAAACAATGCTTGATAAATAAATAAAAATATAATTTATGCACTAAAATGATTAAAAATAATAACTTTGTATTATAAAAATATAAAATTCTATTTTGACACAACTAATATAAATAAAGAGCATTTGTGTACAGATATAGGCTATTGCTGCAAAATTACGCAAATAGCTTAAAAGTATTAATGTAATTACATAAAATAAAGTAAAATATTTGAAACATGTATTATAGGTTGCAAATATAATAACTTTAAGTAGTTAAGTCATCATAAAATAATTTGAAGGAGTAATTAATAAATATTCAAGCAATTTAAAGACAGAAAAATCAAATTTAAAGCTCAAAATATTATAGAAAATTATAGAAAAATGATTGTATAGATTTTTAAACTCAATAATGTTGTAACAATGATGTCTTGAAAGTATATATATATATATATATATATATATATATATATATATATATATATATATATTTGTTTGAGAAAATATGAGGGCAAAATTGAGTATCAACAGTACTCCCTTAGGATCGCAAAATCCTGTTGCTATTATAATATGGAGTCTCGTATGAATTTCCAAATTCTCTCACCTTCGTTCTTGGCTTTGACTTTATGTATAAATCCCTTACCAAATGAATTTTAATATTAATTCAAGATAAGTGTAGGGATTACTAACATAACTTCCCTTTCTAGTCTTACTTATTCATAGTTCTATGAGAAGTATGCCACTAATTTGTAATGAACTTATGAATCCTTCTTCTTTGGATTGTCAAGACATTTTACACAAGAAAATGAATGAAAATTATCAAGAAGAGGATGAAAAACAAAGGCAAATAAATGACAAAGTCCAACTATGGAGATCTCTGAGTTTAGGATATTTTGTTTGCAAGGAATGGCTAAGGACATTATCCATGTGTCCTCCTAATTTAATTGCCTAAGTCAAGAGTCATTATTAACTTCCTCCACTTGTTGCTATGTGGGGAGGGGGAGGGTTGTCCCCACCTACAATTATCCACAAATCCTTAATTACATGGTTAATGTCCCATTAAATCAATAATTAACCAATTATCCATGTAATTAAGAATTATCTCAAACTACTTTAAATACTACTCATCTTTAATACACCTTATACATCATACCATCATGTTCATATGGTACCTTGTATGACACTAGTCCATAAATACGGGGTATTATAGCTTGGACTGTATTTTATTCCAAATTGCCAAACTTCGACGAAACTCATTTTCTTCTATTTGCTCACCCTCTCTCCTTCACGAATTTACTCATCACATGTTTGAAATAGCATAATGCTTATAATCCCAAAATAACCTCATTCCCGAACTTACGTCGATTAACTTACGACGAAACTTTAACGTATGAAGACGCGAGATGTAACAAAAATCTTCATACCCCCTATGGTTAGAAACTGGGGCAGGGTCTCGAGCTTGCCCGACCCCATCATGTTTGAAATTGCCAAGGAATGTATCGCAGGAAGTACGCATTTAAACAGGGGCAGAATTTTGAGGATCCTCAAAATTCTGAGTTAAGGAAGTACGCATTTAAACTGGGGTAGACTTTTGAGGAAGATCCTCAAAATACTGAGTTAAGGAAGTTGCAAAGTGTCAAAAGCATGTCACAATCATCAATTCAACAAATTATCTGTTCTCATGCATTATCACATAGTTCAAAACAAATAAATTTTATACAAGCAGTTTATCACAAATGTATGTTTTTTGAAAATTTTATTTTTTTTAGCAGCCAGACGTTACCCGGGGTAACTCAAACAGGGCCTCCAGAAAAGAGCAAAGGCAAAGCAAGGAATCGAGAGCATGAACCAACCTTTTCCCCCCAAAACTCACGATTTTTCTTTGGGCGCAGGCATAATGAACATAACAAGAATGGCCGCAAATACATACACAAAGATCACTATCTTCATAACGATAAAAGTCGACAAACGCAAACACGTCAAGCTAAGAAATTATTTACCCTCTCGTATTTAGTCATTGTTTTTCTTGTATAGGGCTAAGCAATGTCCTTATCGTTGCATAGGGTCAAACACTGCCCTCACATTGCATAAGGCTAAGCGTTGCCTCCACGTGGCATGAGGCTAAGCATTGTCTCCGTCATTACATAAAGCTAAGCTTTGCCTTTCCTGCGCATGAGACTAAACATTGTCTCCATACATTGCATAGGGCTAAGAATTGCCCTCATTATTTCATAAGGCTAAGCATTGCCTTTCCTGCACATGAGACTAAGCACTGTCTCCATAATTTGCATGAGGCTATGGATTGCCTCTAGTATTGCATAAGGATAAGCATTGCCTTTCCCTACATGAGACTAAACACTGTCTCCATCTCTTGCATGAGGTAAAGAATTGCCTCTAGTATTGCATAAGGCTAAGCATTGACTTTCCTTACATGAGACTAAACACTGTCTCCATCTCCTGCATGAGGCTAAGCATTGCCTCCATTATTTTACGTGGCTAAGCATTGCCTTTCCTTGCCAGAGACTAAGCAATGACTCATTTCCTTGGCTAAGCATTGCCTCCATCATTGCATAAGGCTAAGCACTGCCTTTTCTCGCATGAAACTAAGCAATGTCTCCATTCCTTGCACGAGGCTAAGCATGGCCTCCATTGTTATATAAGGCTAGGAATTGCCTTTCCTTGCATAATACTAAT
Source organism: Nicotiana otophora (assembly GCA_000715115.1). Lineage (NCBI taxonomy): Eukaryota > Viridiplantae > Streptophyta > Magnoliopsida > Solanales > Solanaceae > Nicotiana > Nicotiana otophora. The sequence goes on along the minus strand of AWOL01S0055589.1, from coordinate 123,825 downwards.
CATTATCTCCACTCTTTGCATCGGGCTAAGCACTGCCCTCATCTCATACACGATTAAACCTGATCTCATCTCGTTCTCGCATACGACTAAGCATCACCTGCTTCCTTTATCAAGCAATCCATATTACCACATACTTGCATCGCATGGGCTGAAACATCACCACATTGTCCGAAGGCGTCATAGTCTAAAGGCACCATTCTCATAGCCTGATGACACCATGCCATGGTCGGAGGATCTCTCAAAATTGCATATAATTATTCAAAGGCGTCATAGTCCGTAGGCACCATCCTCATGGCCCGAGGACACTATTTCATGGCTTGCAAATCCCTTATCGTACACTTCATGGCCCAGGATATCATAGTCTGAGGACCCTATCCTCATCATCCAAAGTACACTCTCATGGTCCAAAGGGAATTGCATCATGGTTAAATTTTTGCAATCACCCGTATATATTCGCATGCATAGTGTTTTTAAGTTTTGCAGGTAACTTGGGAGGAAGCCGTTCTACAAACAAGAGCAATTCTCGCTCCGGTTTCCGTTCACAACATTCATATCCTTCAATCACCTCAAACATAACCGATGATCAACATTTGATTACCTTTTGTTCTATAACATTTCAAATATCTACCTCGTACATCTGTAACGTTCATTTTGCATTTATAGCTCCACCTAAAATTATATGTTACTTACGATACTATCCTACCCAAGAGATCCTTTTCCAAAACATATGACTACTCTTATAACAACTCAATCGGTTTCGTTCGTCGTTGGATCCAGAACTACACACGGCCTGATTCTCGTAACACCAGGGATTTAGAAACACATTATCCTCACTTATTTCGGACAAAATTGGTCAATAATTTCTTTACCCAACAACTCTTTCATCATTCCCGGGTGAAGAGGGGCAGTTGTTGATACCCAATTTTACCTTCATATTTAATAAATACCATATATACTTTTAAAATATCATTTCTGCATCATCACAAATTTACAAGAGTCATATAAGGACTTTCAGTAATTTTTCATAATTTGTAAGGCCTTAAAATTGATTTTCTCTTGCATTTAAATTGTTTAAATATTTATTAATTATCCTTTCAAATTATTTTGTGATGACTTAATCATCCAAATTTATTATCTACAACCACATGTATGTATTATAATATTCCAATTCATTTTATATAATTACATTTATATTTTTCGAACTATTTACACAATTTTACAATAATAGCATATACTCTACAATTAAATGCATTTGTCATTTTATTTAGGGTCAAAGTAATTCTTCATATTTTTATAATCTTCAATTAGTATTTATTATATGTTATTTAACTATTTTATTAAATAAATTTCCCTTAATTTCTTGTATTTAAAATCCAGCCCAATTCTAAGCTAATATTTCGGGCCAAATTAATGGCCCAAGTACCCCCAAACCTCAGCCCAACAACCCCTAACCAAATATCAGCGACCCACTACACTATACCTGTCCGCTAACCCGATCCTCCACTCACTAAATCCTAGCTGTTAATCTCAAAGATCAACGGCCCACAGCCTCCCCCTTATTTTTATTACCCAAACCCCTGAAACCCTAACCCATTACCTCCCATATGGCTGCCCCAAAATACTCTCAACTCCCCCGGCCCTTCTCTTCTAAGAAGTCGCCTCCCCTAATCTTCTTTGATTTCGACCTAAAATATGAAATCATTTTGTAATTCACTTACCTTATTCGTAATACCTCGCTATTATGTTGGCGTCTGGGGAATTACTTGAGTACTTGCTCGATTTTGGCAAGTATGACCTTCTGAGACCGGACTAGATCGACTTTGATCTATGGAATTTGGACGATTTTGTGTCCATATACATGAGAGAAAAGGGTGATTCTTGCCTTTACTTGCTGGCTTGCGACCCAAGAACCCTAATTAGGGTTTGGAATATGATTTCTTTCCTTCAGCAGTTACTCTACTGATTGCATGTAATATTTTCCTTTTTTTGGTTTATGTTTGCTTGATTTCTTTTCTTGTTTACTCGCCTGATACAACACTATATAAACCCCTCTCCCAAATTCCCAAAGAGGGACATTAACCACTATTATTCTTTAACTCTTTCTCTCTATATTGTTCTGAACTTTGGCTCTTGGCCGGCTGAAAGCCAAGGCCACCGGAATTCGACTAATTGACCTTTATTGGTGCGAGCACTGCCCAGGGTTCACCTAAAACCCTTGGGAACTCTGACGCACTGAGATGTTAGGTTGTACTGCTCTTTGTTGACGTTTAGAGTATTGTTGAGATTGTTCTTCTTGTTTATCTGTTTATCACTTGATAATTGGTGAGTTCCTTGGCCTTCGCAAATTCATTCTCCTTCGTTGTTGTTCGTTTTCAGTACACTCATGCCACTAAAATTTGTGTGAGCCAATATGTTTCTATGCCATCTCTGTATGCAACATTATTGGCTCTAAAGTTGTCTTGTGACTCTGAACTTTTTCTAGTATTTGAACTTGCCTAAAATTTCCAACTCTGTTATGTCTATTACATGTGTTTAACATGAATGAGTTTTGGCTCTCTTAAGCATGTTTACCTTAATGTGTGTGTGTTTGAATGCTTATTACCTGCTAATCTCCCTGAATGTATCCCCTACTTTGTTCTGCATCCTTACGATAGACCAACTCATGTGGTCTAATATATCTGATACTCCACTATGACCAATTTTTAACAGTGATGCCAGCCAATTGTGAGCTTTATTGTGTTTCCATGCTTAGTTCAATCCTGGGTTGTTTAATAATACTTATAGTCTGTAAGGTGAAATGCAATATCCAGCCTTTATGTGACAATCTAGCTCTTAATGTGTCTTTGCATATTAAGAATTCTAGCTCTACTAAACTCTTTTAGTTTGCTATGTTATGCTGATGTTTGTTGTCAATCATGCTTTCCTACCCTCTCTTGGATTGTTGTGTTAACCAAACTCATGCTTAGGAAATAATTTAGTCCATGCCTAACTTGTTACTCTTTTGGTCCTGCCCTTTATGAGGACCTGTTATTTTGCATTTGTGATTCTCTTGTGTGTTTGCTAACTTGCTCAATCTCGCACTCCTTAGTACCAATTCAGACCTTAGGAATAAATCTTACAGCTGGCCTTCTTTCACCATGTATGGCAAAATAGTATTAGATTTGATGCTTGCTTCTCTTACTGTTGAAGTTTGGTATTTTCTCTTGTACTGTGTTAACTTTCTCTTGTTAAGTAATTGCTCGACCATGAACCTATACTGTTAATTTCCATGTTGAACTTACTACATTGAGGTTGTTCTCTATTGATCCCTTAGCTTTTCATGATCAGATCCCCTGTTTGAAAATTGCCTTAAGCTATTTTTTACCATGCTAGTGTTTGAAACTTCATTTGAAAGAGTCTATTATCCCAGGATAATCAATTATGTCACCTTAAAACGCAAGCATGAACTCGTCTTATGTGTGTCCTGCCAACATGTCACATGAGTTTGTCTATACATCTTGGTGAAAATTAGCTTTACATCTTTAAGAAAATTAGTGTGTGGGCTTTCTTCCTGGGTTAGTTTGTTCAATATATAGTCTGTTGCTTTTGGGCTTGGCTGTTGGATTCAGACTTACTGAAGGTCTTATTAGCTAGGTTTTTGAGTCTACTAGATATGTCGGAGGCCTATAAAAGTACTGGGTTATCTGTACTGGGCATATCATTGGGCCTATAGTAGTCTTTTTTGTAATTATTCATATTTGATTATTTCATTTGGGTTGTAATAACTTGTAATAACAAATGATGGAAAAGTTAATAAAAGAGGGATGGGGTATTCTAATACTTGCATGAATTGGTAGAAAATATGCCTTTAGGGTCTATGTGTTCTACTTGTTGTTACATCCAGCATGCCTTATTTGTTTCGTTTAGCTTGTGTTGCATACTGATAAGAAACATGCCTATAGGAATCATGCACACACTTCACTTAACTTGTCAAAATATGTTACACTTATTTCCATGTCCACTATTCAACGCTCTTAGATAATATGCCTATAGGATACAATGGTGCAATACTTTTGCTAATCTAGATACCATGGCTATAAGGTTTAATAATGCATCAACTGCTTCATGCTGCTTTTGTACTTCTTCACTTATATAGCCTGCCTATAGGGATAAAATGTTATAAAATCAAGTCTAATTGTTAGAAATCCTACCTATAGGGTGTTTATTGACGCTACTAATCCTGTGTTTTCAAGTGACTTCACTGCCTAATCATGTGACAATTAGAGAACATGTCTATAGGGTACTGTCATCTGCCTAAGACACATATCTATATAATTAGCATTGGTAACTCAAAATTATGGAATTGTTTTCACCACTTTATTACGCAAACGATTAGATATCCTGTCTATAGGACTTGTAACGCTCTAATCTTCCTATACGTCAGTCCAGAAATTACAGCACTGCCTGTAAAATACTGGAATCATATAGAAATCATACGTATAGGACTTAATGATTCTAATACGTCTTAATTCTGTCTACTGCCTAACCAGAAATTTGTTTGCATTCTTTCGTGCTTATGTGTGGAGGTTAACTTGAGCCTTTTATTGCTATTGTATGCAGTCCTATCTGTTTTGAAAGTCGCCTAATTTTATCATTTTTGAGCAACCTAAGTAAAGTCTAGAACCACCTGATAGTAGGTTCAGAGCCTCCTGGACCATAGGCATGGGACGGGTAGTACACACATAGGGCACAACTTAGAATTGAATTAGAATGCTTTTAAGTAAACAACTTTAATATAGTAATCGGGTGGCAGAAGATGATTGTTTGTGCCTGCAAAATATTATGAGCAACCTCTACATTAATAGAGTTGCGAAGTATTATTTATGTTGCACGGGGTGATCCTTTAGGCTAAAAAACTTAGGACCCCCTCCTCCTTTTTTATATGCGCGTTAGTTACACTTAGTCATTCAACATGGATCAATATAGTTTGTACCTTTGTTGTTATTAAGACTTGTACCGATTCTCATATGTTTTAATAAGACTCCACAACTTCTGAATTTCCCTTCTATTTATTTGATCAAGTAGCTTAATTACATAATCCACATAGTCTAAAGTTTAGCCGGGACCAATAGTTATGGACCTCGAAGAGTGCCTAACACCTTCTGTTTGAGGTAATTTAAGCCCTTGCCCGATCTTTGGTGGTGTTGACTAGTCAAATAGAGTTATTTGCAAACAGGTTCCCTAACGCACCTTAAAATTGTTACATGACGACTCTTCTCTTTCAATACCCATTTAAAAAGAGTTGTAACATGTTGAAACCCGCTTTCACGAGAAAACGGGGCGCGACAACTCGGATATCCAAAACTTTTGTCGGATAATAAAAAACAAGCTAAGGAACAACAGTCACCACCTCTCTACGACCAATCCTTATTTTTTGGCGTTTTAAGGCCATAAAACTGGAATTCTGCCCGATTCCTAAATTTTCGTGTGTTATAGCTCACGCCTTTTGCATGAGCCAGGGCCAAAGGACCCGGATCGCCTAAAATTTTGCCAAACCATCAAAATCGACCTAAGGAACAATATTCAATGTCTAGCCATGACCGTTCCTCGTGTTTTGACGTTTTAGGGACATAAAAATAGAATTTCACCCAATTCCTAAATTTTTGTGCGCTATAGTCCACGTCTTTTGCATGGGCCCTGGCCAAAGTCCCCGGATCACCTAAAATGTTTCCGGACCATCGCAAACTATCTAAGAAACAATAGTCACAGTCTCTTCATGATAGTTCCTCATTTTTTTGCGTTTTAGGGCCAATAAACCGAACTTTTGCCTAATTCCCAGATTTTCCTATTCTAGCCCACGCCTTAAGTATAGGGCCGGGCCACCAAAAATGGATTTCCTAAAATTTTACCTGACTATAAACAATGACCTAAGGAAAAATAATCACCGTCTCGCCTTGGTCGTTCCTCATTTTTTGACGTTTTAGGGCCATAAAACTGGAATTCCTCCCGATTTTCAGATTTTCGTATGCTAGCCCACACCTTCTGCATGGGCACCGGCCAGAGGACCCGGATCACCAAAATATTTTACAGACCTTCATAACCAACCTAAGGAACAATATTCACCGCCAAGCCATGATCGTTCCTCGTGTTTTGGCGTTTTAGGGCCTTAAAAGTAAAATTTTGCTTGATTCCCAACTTTTCGCGTGCTAAAGCCCACGCCTTCTACATGGGCCCGTGTCGCCTAAAATATTTCCGAACCATCAAAAATGACCTAAGGAAAATAGCCAAAGTCTCACCATGTATGTTCCTCCTTTTTCGGCGTATCAGGGCCATAAAACAGGAATTTCGCCCAATTTCAAGTTTTTCGTGTGCTATAGCCCACGCCTTCTGTATGACCTAAGGAATAATAGTCACTACCTCGCCATGACCGTTCCTCGATTTTTGGCGTTCTAGGGCCATAAAATTGGAAGTCCGGTCCATTCCCAGATTTTCGTGTGATATAGCCCACGACTTCTGCATGGACCCGGGTCGCCTAAAATATTTCGGACCCTAGAAAAATGACCTAAGGAATAATAGTCACCGCCTTGCCATGGCCGTTCATCATTTGTTTGTGCCTTTTAGGGCCATAAAATTGAAATTCTGCCTGATTTTTACATTTTTGTGTGCTATAGCCCACACCTTCTGTAAGGGTCCAGGCCGCCTGACCTAGATCGCCTAGTATTTTGTCGGACCAACTAAAACGACCTAAGAAACAATAGTCACTGCCTCGCCATTATCGTTCCTCATTTTTAGAGTTTTAAGGCCATAAAATGGGAATTTTGCCCGATTTCCAGATTTTCGTGTGTTATATCCCACGCCTTCTACATCAACCCAGATCGCCACATATTTTCCTGGACAGTCAAAACCAACCTAAGGAACAATAGTCACAGCCTAGCTATGACCGTTCCTCATGTTTTCGCGTTTAAGGGCTTTAAAACTAGAATTCCGCCCGATTCCCAGATTTTCGTGTGCTATATAGCCCACGCCTTCTGTAAGGGCCCGGGCCGCTGGACCAGGATCACCTAGAATTTTGCCGGACCATCTAAAATGACCTAAGTAACAATAGTCACTGCCTCTCCATGACCGTTCCTCAATTTTTGTCGTTTTAGGGCCATACAACTGGAATTTCACCTCATTCCCTTATTTTCGTGAGTTATAGCCCACACCTTCTGTATGGGCCCGGGCTGCCATACCTGATCGCCTAAACGTTAGTCGGATCATCAAAAACAACCTAATTAAAAATAATCATTGCATCACCATGACTGTTCCTTGTTTTTGGCATTTTAGGGCCATAAAATTATAATTTCGCCCGATTTTCAAATTTTCGTGTGCTCCCACGCGTTTTACATGGGCCCTGGTCACCGGACTCAAAAGGCCTAAAATTTTGTCGGATCATAAACAAATACCTAAGGAACAAGTATCACTAGCTCACCATCAACGTTCCTCATTTTTTGAAGTTCTAGGGCCATAAAACTAGAATTTCGCTCAATTCCCAGATTTTATTTTGATATAGCCTTCGGCTTCAGCATGGGCCCAAGCTGCCGGACTCTGATCGCCTAAAATATTTAAAGACCATAAAAACGACCTAAAGAACAATAGTCACTGCCTCACCTTGACCGTTCCTCATTTTGTGGCATTTTAAGGCCATACATTTAGAATTCTGTTCGATTCTCAGATTTTCGTGTGATATAGCCCACACCTTCTGAAAGGGCCTATGCCGCCGAACACGGATTGCCTAAAATATTGCCAGACCATAAAAACGACCTAAGAAAAAATAGTCACCGCATAGCCATGACCGTTCCTTATTTTTGGACGTTTTAGGTCCATTAATATAGCTCATGCCTTCTGTATGAGCCCAGGCCACAAGAACCAGATCGCCTAAAATATTGCAAGTCAATCAAAAATGATTTAAGGAACAATATTCACCGCCTCTCCATGACTGTTCCATATTTTTTGGCGTTTTAGGGCCATAAAACTAGAATTATGTCTAATTCCCAGATTTTCGTGTGTTGTAGCTCACGCTTTCTAAATGGGCCCGGGGCGCCGGACTCGGATCACTTACAAATTTTCCGAACCATCAAAAGCGACCTAAGGAACAATAGACACCCCCTCGCCATGACCATTCCTCATTGTTCTAGCATTTTAGGGCCATAAAATTGGAATTCCGCCTGATTCATAAATTTCCGTGTGCTTTAGCCCGTGCCTTTTGCATGGGCCTGTGCTGCCAGATCCGGATCACCTAAAAATTTTCTAGACTATAAAAACAACCAATGGAACAATAGTCACAGCCTCACCATGACCGTTCCTAGTTATTTGGCATTTTAGTGCCATAAAATTAGAATTTCGCCCGATTCCCACGTTTTTGTGTGCTATAGCATGCGCCTTCAGCATGGGCACCGGCCAGAAAAAGCAGATCGCCTAAAATTTTGTTGAACCAACTAAAACGATCTAAGAAACAATAGTTACCACCTCACCATGACCGTTCCTCATTTATTAGCGTTTTAGGGTCATATAACTGGAATTCTGCCCGATTCTCACTTTTTGGTGAGCTATAGCCCACGACTTTTGCATGGGCCTGGGTCGCCAGACCTGGATAGCCTAAAGTTTATTCGGACCATAAAAAACTACCTAAGAAACAATAGCCACTGCCTCACTATGACCGTTTCTCGTTTTTTGGCGTTTTAGGGCCATAAAATTAGAATTCCGCCGGATTTTCAAATTTTAGTGTGCTACAGTCCACGCCTTCTGCATAGGCCTGGGATGCCGGACCCGGATATCCTAAAATATTACCGAACCATCAAATATGACCTAAGGAAAAATAGTCACCACCTCGCCATGATCGTTCCTCATTTTTTGACGTTTTAGATCCATTAAACTAGATTTCCGCCCTATTCCGAGATTTCCGTGTGCTATAGCACACGCCTTCTGCATGGGCACAGGCCAGAGGACCCGGATCACCTAAAATTTTGTTGTACCATCAAAAACGACCTAAGAAATAATAGTCACTGCCTCCCTATGACCGTTTGGCGTGTTAGTTCCATAAAACTGGAATTCCGCCCTATTCCGAGATTTTCGTGTTCTATAGCCCATGCCTTGTGCATGGGCTCAAGCTAGAGGACCCGGATCGCCTAAAACTTTGTCATACCATAAATAACGACCTAAGAAGTAATAGTCACCTCTACACCATAACGGTTCCTCATTTTTTGGCGCTTTAGAGCCATAAACTAGGAATTCCGCCCGATTGCTAAATTTTCATGTGCTATAGCCCACGCCTTCTGCATGGGCCCGGGCCGTCAGACCCGGATCGCCAAACATTTTTACGGACAATCAAAAACAACTTAAGGAATAATATTCACCGCTTCGGTATGACCAATCCTTATTTTGAGGTGTTTTAGGGACATAAAACTAGATTCCGCCCGATTTCCAAATGTTTGTGTGCTATAGCCCACGCTTTCTACATAGCCCCAAGCCAAAGGACCCGGGTTGCCTAAAATTTTGCCTCACAATAAAAAATGACCTAAGGAACAATAGTCATAGCCTCGCCATGACCGTTCCTCATTGTTTGGTGTTTTAGGGCCAACAAACTAGAAGTTTTCCCAATTCCAAGATTTTCGTGTGCTATAGCCCACACCTTCTGTATGGGCCTGGGCCACTAGAACCGGATCTCCTAAAATTTTACCGTGCTATCAAAAATGACCTAATGAACAATAGTCACCACCTCACCTTTACCGTTCCTCATATTTTGACGATTTAGGGCCATAGAACTGGAATTCTGCCCGATTTCGAGATTTTCGTGTGCTATAGCCCACGCCTTCTACATGGGCACCGGCCAGAGGACCCGGATTATCGAAATATTTTCCAGACCATCATAACTAACCTAAGGAATAATAGTCACCTCCTAGCCATGACCGTTCCTTGTGTTCGTGTGCTATAGCCTATGCCTTCTGCATGGGCCCGTGCCGCCTAAACTTTTATCGGACCATCAAAACTGACCTAAGGAACAATAGACAAAGTCTTGCCATGACTGCTCCTCGTTTTTTGGCATTTCAGAGCCGTAAAACCATAATTTTGCATAATTTCTAGATTTTCATGTGCTATAGCCCACGTCTTCTATATGAGCCCGGCCACCAGAATCGGATCGCCTAAAATATTGCCGGACCATCAAAAATGATCTAAGGAACAATAGTCACCGACTCGCCATGACCGTTCCATAATTTTTGGTATTTTAGGTCCATAAACCTGGAATTCTGTCCGATTCCCAAATTTTCATATGTTGTAGCTCACGCCTTCTTTATTGGCCTGGGTCTCCGGACGGCTAGACTCAGTTCGCTTAAAATTTTGTCGTACTATCAAAGCCAACCTAAGGAACAATATTCACTGCCTAGCCATGATCGTTCCTCGTGTTTCAGCATTTTAGGGCCTTAAAACTAGAATTCCACTTGATTCCCATATTTTTTGTGTGTTATAGCCCACGCCTTCCGCATTGGCCCGTGCCACCTAAACTTTTACCGGACCGTCAAAAATGACCTAAGGAACCACAACCAAATTCTCTCCATGACTGTTTCTCGTTTTGTGGTATTTCAGCGCCATAAAATCGGAATTTTGCCCAATTCCTAGATTTTCATGTGCTATAGCCGACGCATTCTGTATGAGCCCGGTCCACCGGAACCGAATCGCCTAAAAATATCGTCGGGCCATCAAAAATGATCTAATGAAAAATATTCACCACCGCACATGGGCCTGGGATGCCGGACCCGGATCATCTAAAATATTGCCAAACCATCAAAACTGACCTAAGGAAAAATAGTCATCGCATCGCCATGACCGTTCCTCGTTTATTAGCGTTTTAGGTCTTTTAAACTAGAATTCTGTCTGATTCTCATATTTTCTTGTGCTATAGTGCACGCCTTCTGCATGGGCTCAGTCTAAAGGACCCGTATCGCCTAAAGTTGTTTTGGACCACCAAAAACGACCTAAAGAACAATAGTCATCACCTAGCCCTTACCGTTCCTCGTGTTTTGGAATGTTAGGGCCACAAAAATAGAATTCCACCTGATTTTCACATTTTCCTGTGCTATATAGTCCACACCTTCTACATGGGTCCAGGCCGCCGGACCCGGATCGGCTAAAATTTTGTCGGACTATCAAAAATGACCTAAAGAATAATAGTCATAGGCTCGCCATGACCGTTCCTCATTTTGTGGCGTTTTAGGGCCATCGTACCGAAAGTTTGCCCAATTTCCAGATTGTCGTGTGCTATAGCCCACGCCTTCTGTGTGGGTCTAGGCCATCGAAACCGGATTGCCTAAAATTTTACCGTACTATAATAAATGACCTAAAGAACAATAGTCACTGCCTCATCATGACCGTTCCTCGTTGTTTGATATTTTAGGGCCATAAAACTAGAATTCTGCCTGATTCTCAGATTGTTTGGGTGTGCTATAGCCCACGCTTTCTGAATGACATGGTCCAGAGGACTCGAATCGCCGAATATTTTACCGGACCATGAAAACCAACCTAAGGAACTATAGTCACCACCTACCCATGATTATTCCTCGTATTTTGGCATTTTAGGGCCTTAGAACTAGAATTCTGCCTGATTCCCAGATTTTCGAGTGGTGTAGCCTACAACGCCTAAAATTTTGCAGGTCTATCAAAAATGACCTAAGGAACAATAGCCACAGCCTCACCATGACTGTTCCTCATTTTTTGGTGTTTGGCCAGAAATAGAAATTTTGCCCAATTGTCAAATTTTCGTATGATATAGCCCACGCCTTTTGTATGGGCCCTGGCCACCGGAACATGATAGCCTAAAATTTTACTGGATAATCAAAAGCAATCTAGGGAACAATAGTCACCGCCTCGCCATGACCGTTCCACATTTTTGGCATTTTAGGTCCATAAAATTAGAATTCTACCGATTCTTAGATTTTCATGTGCTATAGCCCACGCCTTCTACATGGGCCTGGACTATTTAAAATATTTCCGACCATCAAAAACGACCTAGGGATCAATAGTCACCGCCTCACCATGATCATTCCTCATTGTTTGCGATTTAGGACCATAAAATACGAATTCTGCTTGGTTCACTAATTTTCATATGTTATAGCCCATACCTTTTGCATGGGCCCGTTCTGCCAGACCTGGATCGCCTAAAAGTTTTCCGGACCATAAAAACGACCTAAGGAATAATAGTCCCTCGTTCTTTGGCATTTTAGTTCCACAAAACTGGAATTCCGCCGTATTCCAAGATTTTCGTGTGCTATAGCCCACGCCTTCTGTATGGGTACAGGCCAGAGGACCCGGATCGCCCAAACTTTAGTTGGACCATCAAAAAATGACCTAAGAAATAATAGTCACCGCTTCGCCATGACCATTCCTTATATTTTGGCATTTTAGGGCCATAAACTAGGAATTCCGCCCTATTTCCAGATATTCATGTGCTATAGCCCATGCCTTGTGCATGGGCCCAGGCCGCCAGACCCGGATCACCAAAAATTTTGCCGGACAATCAAAAATGACCTAAGGAACAATAGTCACTTCCTCTCTATAACCAATCCTTGTTTTGGCGTTTTAGGGCCATAAAACTGGAATTCTGCACGATTCCTAAATTTTGGTATGTTATAGCCCACGCCTTCTGCATGGGCCCAGGCCAAAGGACCCAAATGGATTAAACTTTTGCCTGACCATCCAAAACAACCTAAGAAACAATAATCACGGCCTAACCATGACTGTTCCTCGTGTTTTGGCATTTTAGGGCCGTAAAAATAGAATTTCGCCCAATTCCCATATATTCGTGTGCTATATATCCCACGCCTTCTGCATGAGCCTTGTCCGTAGGACCTGAATCTCCTAAAATTTTGCCGGACCTTCAAAAACTACTTAAGGAACAATAGTCACAGCCTCGTTATGACCGTTCCTCATTTTTTGGCGTTTTAGGGCCAACATGCTGGAAGTTTGTCCAATTCCTAGATTTTTGCCCACGCTTGTGTATGGGCCCGGGCCACTACAACCGGATTGCCTAAAATTTTATCAGACTATCAAAAATGACCTAAGGAACAATAGTCACCGCATCTCTTTGACCGTTCCTCATTTTTTGACGTTTTAGTGTCATAAAACTAGAATTCCGCTCGATTTCCATATTTGCATGTGGTATAGCCTACCCCTTCTACACGGGCACGGGACAGAGGACCCATATGGCCGAAATATTTACTAGACCATCATAACATACTTAAGGAATAATATTTACCGCCTAGTCATGATCGTTCCTCATGTTTTGGCATTTTTGTGTGCTATATATAGCCACACCTTCTGCATGGGATCGTGTCGCCTAAAGTTTTGTCAAACCATCACAAATGACCTAAGGAATAATATACAAAGTCTTGCCATGACTGTTCCTCGTTTTTTGGTATTTCAGGACCATAAAATTGGAATTTTGCCCAATTCCCAGATTTTCATGTGCTATAGCCCACGCCTTTTGTAAGAGCCCAGGCCACCGGAACCGGATCACCTAAAATATTTACAGAAAATTAAAAGTGATCTAGGAAATAATAGTCACCGCCTCGCCATGACTGTTCTATATTTTTGGGCATTTTAGGGCCATAAAACTGGAATTTTGTCCGATTCCTAAATTTTCGTGTATTGTAGCTCACGCTTTCTGTATTGGTCCAGGCCGCCGGAACCGGATCACTTAAAAATTTTTTCGGACTATCAAAAACGACCTAAGGAACAATTTTCACCGCCTCACCATGAACGTTTCTCGTTTTTTGGCGTTTTAGGGCCATAAAATTAGAATTCCGCCTGATTCACAAATATTCGCGTGCTATAGCCCAAGCCTAAAATTTTACCGGACCATTAAAAAATACCAAAGGAACAATAGTCACTGTCTATCCATGACCGTTCCTCATTCTATGGTATTTTAGGGCCATAAACTGGAATTTTGCCCGATTCCAAAATTTATATGTGTTATAATCCACGCCTTCTGCATAGGCTCGGGCCGCAGAACCCGGATCTCCTAAAAATTTTTCGGGCCATCAAAAATTCCTAAGGAACAATAGTCATCGCCTTGCTATGAACGTTCCTCATTTTTTGGCATTTTAGCAACATCAAACCGAAATGATGCCCAATTAACAGATATTCGTGTGCTATAGCCCTCGCCTTCTGTATGGTCCCGTCCCACCAGAACCGGATCACCTAAAATTTTACCGAACTATCAAAAATGACCTAAGGAACAATAGTCACCGCTTCGCCATGACCGTTCCTCATTTTTTGATGTTTTAGGGCCTTTATATTAGAATTCCGCCTGATTCCCAGATTTTCGTGTGCTATAGCCCACGACTTCTACATTGGCCCGAGCTGCTGGACCCAGATCTCCTAAACCTTTTCACAAAAATGACCTAAGCAACAATAGTCACTGTCTCGCCATGACCGTTCATCGTTTTATGGCGTTCTAGGCCCATAAAACTACAATTCTGCCTCATTCCCAAATTTTTGTGTGATATATCCCACGGCTTCTGCATGGTTCTGGGCTGCCGGACCCGGGTCACCTAAAATTTGCCGGACCACAAAACAATGACCTAAAAACAATAGTCACCACCTCGCCATGACCGTTCCTCAGTTGTTTTGCATTTTAGGGCCATAAAATTGGAATTCCGCCTGATTCCTAGATTTTCGTGTGCTATAGCCCACACCTTCTGTAAGGGCCAGACCTGGATCGCCTAGTATTTTGCTAGACAATATCAAACAACCTAAGAAACAATATTCAATACCTCGCCATGACCATTCCTCATTTTGTGGAGTTGTAAGGCCATAAAATTGAAATTTTGCCCGATTCCCAGATTTTCGTGTGCTATATCCCACGCCTTCTGCATCAGCCCGGATCACCAAACATTTTCCCATACATTCAAAACCAACCTAAGGAATAATAGTCACCTCCTAGTCATGACCATTCCTCGTGTTTTCGCTTTTAAGGGCCTTAAAACTAGAATTCCGCCTCATTGATTTTCTTGTCCTATATAGGCCACGCCTTTTGTAAGGGCTCGAGCCGTATGACCAGGACCACCTAAAATTTTGCCGGACCATCTAAAAAGATCTAAGTAACAATAGTCACCGCCTCTCTATGATCGTTCCTTGTCTTTTTCATTTTAGGGCCATAAAATTGGAATTATGTCCCATTCCCTGATTTTCGTGTGCTATAGCCCACACCTTCTGCATGGGCCTGGGCCGCCAGACCTGATTGCCTAAAACTGAGTCGGACCATCAAAAATGACCTAAGTAAACATAGTCACTGCATCGCCATAACTGTTCCTCGTTTTTGGCATTTTAGGGCCATAAAATTGGAATTCCGCCAAATTTCCAAATTTTCATGTGCTCCCACGCCTTTTGCATGGGTATGAGCCGCCAGACCCGGATCGCCTAAAATTTAGTCGAACCATCAAAAATAACCTAAGAACAATAGTCACCACCTCGCCATGACCGTTCCTTGGTTTTGGCATTTTACGGCCATAATACTTGAATTCTGCCCGATTCTCAGTTTTTCCTATGTCGTCCACGCCTTATACATGGGCCAGGGCCACCAAACCTGGATTGCCTAAAATTTCTCAGACCATCAAAAATGACCTAAGGAACAAAAGTCATTGTCTCTCCATGATCGTTCCTCGTTTTTGGCATTTAGGGCCATAAAACTGGAATTCTGTCTGATTTCTAGATTTTCGTGTGTTATAGCCCACGCCTTATGCATGGACCAGAGCCATCGGATCCGGATTGCCTAACATTTTTCCGGACCATCAAAAATGACCTAAGGAACAACATTCATCGTTCTCCATGACCATTCTATATATTTTGGCGTCTTAGGGCCATATAACATAATTTCCACCTGATTTCGAGATTTTCGTGTGCTATAACCCGCGCCTTCTGCATGGGCTAGAATCGTCGGAACCGGATCGCGAAATATTTTGCCGGACCATAACAAAATACCTAAGTAACAATAGTCAACATCTCTCCATGACCGTTCCTCGATTTTTATCGTTTTGGGGCATAAAACTAGAATTTCGCTGGATTCCTAGATTTTCATGTGCTATAGTCCATGCCTTCAGTATGGGCCGGGGCCACCGGACCCGGATCACCAAAGGTTTTATAGGACAATCAAATATGACCTAAGGAACAATAGTCACCGCCTCGCCATGACCGTTCCTTATTTTTTGGTGTTTTAGGGCTATAAAACTGGAATTCCGTGCGATTCCCAGATTTTCGTATACTATAGCTCACACCTTATGCTTATGCCCGGGATGCCTTACTCGGATCGCCTAAAATTTTTCCGGACTAGCATAAACGACCAAAAGAACAATATTAACAACCTCTCCATGAAAGTTACTCATTTTTGGCGTTTTAGGGCAATAAAACCAGAATTCCACCCGATTCCTTTATTTTCGTGCGCTATAGCCCATGCCTTCTGCAGGGCCCAGGCAGCCAGACCCGGATCGCCTAAAACTTTTCCGTACCATGAAAACCGATATAAGGAACAATATTCACCCCATCTCCAATACCTTTCCTCGTTTTTTGGCATTTTAGGGCCATAAAACTGGAATTCCGCCCGCTTCCCTTATTTTCGTGCGCTATAGCCCATGCCTTTTGCATGGGCCCGGGCCACCTGACCCGAATCGCTTAAAACATTTTCAGACCATCAACAACTACCTATGTAACAGTAGTCACACCCTCTCTATGACCGGTCCTCGTGTTTTGGCATTTTAGGGCATTAAAACTATAAATTCACCCGATTCCAAGATTTTCGTGTGTATAGCCTACATCTTAAGCACGGGCCCGGGCGCTAGATCCGAATTGTCTAATATTTTTCAGGTCTATTTAAAACTACCTAAGGAACAATAGTCACCACCTCTCCATGATCGTTCTTCATTTTTTGGCGTTTTAGGGCTATAAAATTGGAATTCCGCCTAATTCACAAATGTTTGTCTACTATAGCCCATGCCTTTTGTTGGGCCCGTGCCACCAGACCCGGATCGCTTAAAATTGTCGGACCCTAAAAAATGACCTAAGAAATAAAAGTCACCGCTTCGCCAGCACCGTTCCTCTTTTTTGGCGTTTTAGGGCCATAAAACTTGAATTTCACCTGATTCCTAGATAATCATGTGCTATAGCCCACGCCTTCTGCATGGGCCTGGGCCGCCGAACCCAGATCACCTAAAATATTGTCGGACCATAATAAATGACCTAAGGAAAAATAGTCACGCCCTCGTCATGACTGTTTCTCATATTTTGCATTTTATGTCCATTATACTGGAATTCTGCCCGATTCCCAGATTTTCGTGTGCTATAGCCCACGACTTCTGCTTGGGCTCGGGCCAAGGGACCCGGATTCCCTAAAATATTTACGGAACATCAAAAATGACCTTAGGAACAACAGTCACTTCCTAGCCATGACCATTCCTCGTGTTTTGGCGTTTTAGGGCCGTAAAAAATAGAATTTCGCCTGATTCCCATATTTTCGTGTGCTATAGCCTAAGCCTTCTGCATGGGCCATGGACGACGGACTTGGATCACCTAAAATGTTGCTGGACCATCAAAAATGGCCTAAAGAACATTAGTATGGGCCCGATTCCCAGATTGCCATGTGTTACAGCCCATGCCTTCTGTCTAGATCGGGGCTACCGGAATTGGATCACCTAAAATTTTACCGGACTAAGGAATAATAGTCATCTCCTCTTCATGACCGTTCCTCAGTTTTTGACGTTTAAGGGCCATGAAATCAGAATTTTGCCTGATTCCTAGATTTTTATGTGTTATAGCCCACGCCTTCTGCATGAGCACGTGCCAGAGGACTCGGATCGCCGAATAATTTGTCGGACCATCAAAGCCGACCTAAACAACAATAGTCACTGCCTAGCTATGATCGTTTCTCGCGTTATGGCGTTTTAGGGCCTTAAAAGTAGAATTTTCCACGATTCCCAAATTTTTGTGTGCATAGCCCACGCTTTCTGCATGGGCCCGAGCCGCTTAAAATTTTGCTGGACCATAAACAACGACCTAAAGAACAATAGTCACCGCCTAGCCATAACCGTTTCTCGTTTTGTGGCATTTAGGGGCATAAAAATAGAATTCTGCCCGATTCACAAATTTTGTGTGCTATAGCCCATGCCTTTTGCATGGGCCAGTACTACCAGACACGGATTGCCTAAAATTTTGTCGGACCATAAAAAACAACTAAAGGAACTAGAGTCACAGCCTAGCCATGACCATTCCTCGTTCTTTGGAGTTTTAGTGCCATAAACTTGGGATTTCGCCTGAATCTTAGATTTTCATGTACAACAGCCCACGCCTTATGCATGGGCCGGGGCCGCCGGACCCGGATCGCCTAAAATTTTGTCAGACCATTAAAACAAAACAAAGGAACAATAGTCACTACCTCGCCATGACCGTTCCTCATATTTTGGTATTTTAGGGCCATAAACTGGAATTTCGCCCGATTCCAAAATTTATATGTGCTATAATCCACGCCTTTTGCATGGGCTCGGGCCACAAGACCCGGATCGCCTAAAATTTTGCCGGACCATCAAAAACAATCTAAATAATAATAGTCACCGCCTTGATATAACCGTTCCTTATTTTTTGGCATTTTAGGGCAATCTAACCGGACTTTTGCCCGATTCCCAAATTTTCGTATGCTATAACTCACGCCTTCTGCATGGGCTCGGGCCGCCGGACCCGAATTGCCTAAAATATTGTTGGACTATCAAAAATGACTTAAGGAAAAATAATCACCGTCTCGTCAAAATCATTTTTTGTTTTTGGATATTTTAGGTCCATTAAACTGGAATTCTCCCCGATTCCCATATTTTTGTGTGTTATAGCCCACGCCTTCTGCATAGGCATGGGCCAGAGGACCCGGATCGCCGAACATTTTGTCAGGCCATCAAAACCAATTTAAAGAAAAATAGTCACCATCTATCCATGACCGTTCCTCGTGTTTTGGCGTTTTAGGGCCTTAAAACTAGAATTTCGCCCGATTCCCAGATACTCGTGTGTTATAGCCCACTCCTTCTACATGGGCCCTTGCCGCCAAAACATTTGCTGGACCATCGAAAATGACCTAATGAACAATACCCACTTCCTCGCCATGACCATTCCTCATTTTTGGCGTTTTAGTGCTATAAAATTGGAATTACGCTCGATTCCTAGGTTTTTGTGTGCTATAGCCCACGTCTTCTGCATGGGCATGGGCCAGAGGACTAGGATCACCTAAATTTTGTCGGACCATCTAAAACGATCTAAGAAACAATAGTCACTGTTTCGCCATGACCGTTCCTCATGTATTGGTGTTTTAGGACCATAAAATAAGAATTCCTCCCGATTCTAGATTTGCGTGAGCTATGCCTTCTGCATGGGCCTCGGTCGCCAAACCCGGATCGCTTAAAACAATTTCGGCCATCCAAATTGACCTAAGGAATAATAGTCACCGCCTCACTATGACCAATCCTCCTTTTTTGGCGTTTTAGGACCATAAAATTGGAATTCCACCTGATACTCAAATTATTGTGTGCTATTTGCCACGCCTTCTCCATGGACCCGGGACGCCGGACCCGGGACGCCGGACCCGTATCGCCTAAAATATTGTTGGACCATCAAAAATGACCTAAGGAAAAATAGTCACCGCCTCGCCATTACCTTTCCTCATTGTTTTTGTGTTTTAGGTCCATTAAACTTCAATTCCGCCCGATTCTTAGATTTTCGTGAGCTATAGCCCACGGCTTCTGCATGGGCCGAGGACGCAAGACCCGGATTGCCTATAATTTTGCTGGACCATCCAAAATGACCTAAGTAACAATAGTGACCACCTCGCCATGACCGTTCCTCGTTGTTTGGAGTTTTAGGGCCATATAACATGAATTCAACCTGATTCCCAGAATTTCGTGTTTTATAGCCCATGCCTTCTGCATGGGCACTGGCCGTCAGACCCGGATCGGGTAAAATTTTGTCGGACCATCAAAAATAACCTAAGGAACAATAGTCACCACCTCTCCATGACCGTTCCTTATATATTTGGCATGTTAGGGCCATAAAATTAGAATTCCACCCGATTCACTAATTTTCGTGTGCTATAGCCCATGCCTTTTGCTTAGGCCCATGCTGCCAGACCCGGATCACCTAAACTTTTTCAAGACCATCAAAAATGACCTAGGAAAAAAGAGTCACTCACTCGCTATGACCTATCCTCGTATTTTGGCATTTTATGTCCATTAAACCGTAATTATGCCCGACCCGCATTTTATGTCCATAAGCACGTGCCTTTTGCATGGGCCCGTGGTGCCAAACCCACATCACCTAAAAACATTTCGAACCATAAAAATGACTTAAGGAACAAGAGTCACAACCTCTCCATGACTGTTCCTCGTTTCTGGTATTTTAGTGCCATAAACTTGGAATTCTGCATGAATCCCAGATTTTTGTGTGCAACAACCCACGCCTTATGCATGGACCGGGGCCGCCGGACCCAGATCGCCTAAACGTTTGTCGGACCATAAAAAACCAAAGGTACAATAGTCATTGCCTCGACATGACCGTTCCTCATATTTTGGCATTTTAGGGCCATAAACTGGAATCCTGCCCGATTCCAAAATTCATATATGCTATAGTCAACACCTTTTGCATAGGCCCGGGCTGCAGGACCCGGATTGCCTAAACTTTTATCAGACCATAAAACCGATCTAAGGAACAATAGTAACCACCTCGCTATGATCGTTCCTCATATATTTGGCATTTTAGGTCCATCTAACCAGACCTTTGCCCGATTCCTAAATTTCCTTTTTGCCGATTGTTACATTCCAATTTACTGCACTTTAGTTGAGTTTGAGCTTTAATCGCTAGTGTTTTGCACTAATTGTGTCTTTTATGCCTTGTAGGAGTGATTACGAGCTATGTAGATATTATGGAATGAATTCAAATGATTTGGAGCTTTGAAGTCTTAGTAAAAGCCCAAGGAATTAAGTCAAGTTCGTGTTCAAGGATCAACAGATGATAGTTAAGAACGAACGAAGAATCGAGCAAGCATATTGCACAGTGTCTAGTAAAATGCACATAACATTTAGCTCGGTACAATATATTGTTGAAAATCTAATTTAAAGGGCTACAACTTTCATGTTTTACATTCTTACAAATAACCAACAAAACAGGGTGAAAAGTGCACGGCATGTCCGCAGTCGTGCACTGACCACGCATATGGGGCAAAACAGTGTGAAAAGTGCACGACCGCGCACGTCCAACTCCAAAAAAGTTTACTTTTTTGCGTAGGAGAAGGTGTATTTATTTGGGCCTGACCCTACTTGGTATATATAGATAGAAAACGGTATTATGAGGACTTTTGACATAAATTAGACCTAAGGAAGCTAAGTAGAAGAGGGAGAAGCAAGAGCACAGGGATTTCACCATTCATCCTCACTCAAGACAAGGGTTTGGATGTTTTATGTTTTCCTTTGACTTAAACTTAATTATGATAAATTTCTCCATATCCATGGAGTAATTCTTCCTTAGGGATTGATGGATTTAGTATTTTGAGAATTGTTTGTGGATATTAACTCTAGTTTTATGTATTGAAGCGTTTTGGGTGTTTTTATTATTGCATATATATTCACTTGTTTATGTAATCGAAAGAGGCATAATTTGTGATGTGTTGCATTATCTTATTGGTTGAATTCATTGATTCTTGTTAGTAATCGAAAGAGGCTAGTTGAATTAATGTTTAGACCTAGTTAGGAGGATAATCGAAAGAGGTTCTCCTAAGGATCAATCCACTACGAATTCTTGAAAATATTCATCAAGCTTAACTTAGTTCATATCGTAAGGTTGAGACTTAATCGAGAGAGGAGTTTCTACTGAATGTTTGCACATAATAGAGTGAATTTGAGAGACTCACTTGACCCATAAAAGTGAAGTAACTAGAGTTAAGTCCCAAACAAGTATCTTACAGCTATCCAATCAACCCCTATTTTCTCCCCTTGACATCTTCTTGCTTACTATTGTTGCAACTGTCATTAGACTTTTAGTTAATGTTAGTTTTAATTCACACAAATCTAAATTATTGATCATCTTGAATAGCAATAAAGTTGTAAACTATGAAAATACTGTTTAATTCCAATCCCTATGGATATGATATTTTCTATACTATATTCGACTAGCGAGCATAATTTTGTGTTGTATTTTTAGCTCGTCACGGACCCGTATCGCCTAAAATATTACCGAACCATAGAAAATTACCTAAGGAAAAATAGTCACCGCCTCGCCATGACCATTCCTCGTTTTTGGTCCATTAAACTCGAATTTCGCCCGATTCTCAGATTTTCGTGTTGCATAGCCCACACTTTCTGCATGGGCACGGGCCAGAGAACCCGGATCGTAGAAATTTTGTTGGACCGTCAAAATTAACTTAAGGAAATATAGTCACTGCCTAGCCATGACCGTTCCTCGTTTTTTGGCGTTTTAGGGCCTTAAAAAGACGAATTTCGCCTGATTCCCAGATTTTTGAGTGCTATAGCCCATGCCTTCTGCATGGACCCGTGCTGCCAAATAATTTTACGGACCATCCAAAACGACCTTAGGAAAGATAGACACATCCTCACCATGACCGTTCCTCATTTTTTGGAATTTTAGGTTCTTAAAATCAAAATTGTGCCCAATTCCTAGATTTTCATCTGCTATAGCACACGCCTTCTATATGGGCCCGGGCCACCAAAACCGGATCGCCTAAAATTTTTCCGGACCATCATAAATTATCTAAGGAACAATAGTCACCGCCTCGCCATGACCGTTTCACTTTTTTGGCGTTTAAGGGCCATAAAACTGGAATTTTGCTTGATTCCAAGATTCTTGTGTGCTATAACTCAAGCCTTCTGTATGGGCCTAGGCAGCAGGACTCGGATTGCTTAAATTTTGCCGTACCATCAAAAATTTCCTAAGGAACAATAGTCACCGCCTCGCCATGACCGTTCCTCATTATTTTGGCGTTTTAGGGCCATAAAATTAGAATTCTGCCTGATTCACAAATGTTTAGGTGCCAAAGACCGTGCCTTTTACATAGGCTCATACTGCCTGACCTGGATCGCCTAAAATTTATACGGACCATAAACAACAACCTAAGGAACAATAGGCACAGCCTCACCATGACCGTTCCTCATTATTTTGCGGTTTAGTGCTATAAAACTAGAATTCCGCACGATTCCCAAGTTTTCATGTGCTATACCCACGCCTTCTGTATGGGCACGGGCCAGAGGACCCGAATCGCCTAAAATATTATCGAACTATCCAAAACTACCTAAGGAAAAATAGTCACCGCCTCGTCATGACTGTTCCTTGTTTTTGGATGTTTTAGGTCCATTAAACTGGAATTCTGCCTGATTCCCAGATTTGCGTATGCTATAGCCCACGCCTACTGCATGGGCACGGTCCAGAGGACCTGAATCGCCGAACAATTTGCCAGACCATCAAAACTAAACTAAGGAACAATAGTCACCTCCTAGCTATGATCGTTTCTCGTGTTTTGGCATTTTAGGGCCTTAAAACTAGAATTCCGCCCGAATCCCAGATTTTTGTGTGCTATAGACCATGACTTCTATATGGGCCTGGGCCACCAGAGCCGGATCGCTTAAAATAATACTGGACCATAAAAAACATTCTAAGGAACAATAGTCACCACCTCGCCATGACCCTGATTCACAAACTTTCGTGTGCTATAGCCCGTGTCTTTTGCATGGGCCCGTGACGCCAAACCCAGATCGTCTAAAATTTTTCCGGACCATAAAAATGACCTAAGGAACAATAGTCACATCCTCGCCATGATCGTTCCTTATTGTTTGGCATTTTAGTGCCATAAAACAAGAATTTCGCTTGATACCCACGTGTTCGTGTGTTATAGCCCACGCCTTCAGCATGGGCAGGGGCCAGAGGACCCGGATTGCCTAAAATTTTGTCGGACCATCTAAACGACCGAAAAAATAATAGTCACAGCTTCGCAATGACCGTTCCTCATTTATTGGCGTTTTAGAGCCATACAACATGAATTCAAGCCGATTCCCAGATTTTCGTGTGCTCGCCTTCTACATGGCCCCGGGGCACCGGACCCGGATCGCGTCGGACTATCAAAAATAACTTAAAGAACAATAGTCAACGCCTCACCATGACCGTTCCTCGATTTTTAGTGTTTTGGGCCATATAACTAGAATTTTACCTTATTCCCAGATTTTCGTGTGCTATAGCCTACGTCTTCAGTATGGGTCGGGGCCGCTGGACCCAGATCACCTTAAATTGTGTAGGACAATCAAATATGACCTAAGGAACAACAGTCACTGTCTCGACATGACCATTCCTCATTTTTTTGGTATTTTAGGGCTATAAAATTGAAACTCCACCCGATTCCCAGAGTTTCGTATACTATATCTCACACCTTCTGTTGTGCTCGGGCCGCCAGACACGGATCGCCTGAAATTTTAGTGGACTATCAAAAACGACCAAAAGAATAATAGTCACAACCTCTTCATGACCTTTACGCATTTTTGGCGTCTTAGGGCAATAAATCTGGAATTTCGCCCGATTCGCTAATGTTCGTGCATGCCCATGCCTTCTGCATGGGCCTGGACCACCAAACCCGGATCGTCTAAAATTTTGCGGACGATAAAAATGATCTAAGGAACAATGGTCACCACCTCACCATTACCGTCCCTCATATTTTGGCATTTTAGGGCCATACAACTTGAACTCCGTCCGATTCTCAGATTTTCGTGTGCTATGGCCCACACCTTTTGCATGGGCCCGGGTCGCCTGACCCGGATTGCCTAAAATTTTTCCGGACCATCAACAACTACCTGTGGAACAATAGTCACTCCATCGTCATGACCGTTCCTCATTGTTTGGCGTTTAGGAGCATTAAAACTAGAAATTCGCCCGATGCCCATATTTTCATATGTATAAGCCATGCTGAAGCCCGGACCGCTAGACCCAGATTGCCTAAAATTTTGTCGGTCCATCAAAACTTACCTAAGGAATAATAGTCACCACCTCGCCATGACCGTTCCTAATTGTTTGGCATTTTAGGGCTATAAAACTAGCATTTTGCCCGGTTCCCAATTTTTCGTAGCTCACACCTTCTGCTTGTGCCCGGGACGCCGGACTCGGATCGCCTAAAATTTTACCGAACTACCACAAATGACAAAAAGAACAATAGTCATAACCTCTCCATGACAGTTACTCATTTTTGGGCATTTTAGGGCAATAAAATTGGAATTTTGCCCAATTCTCTTATTTTCATGCGCTATAGCCCACGTCTACTGCATGGGCCCGGATCGCCTAAAATTTTGCCGGACTATTAAAACGATCTAAGGAACAATGGCCATCGCCTCGCCATTACCGTTCCTCATCGTTTGCCATCTTAGGGCCATACAACTTGAATTCTGCCCGATTTCTAAATTTTTGTGTGTTATGGCCGACACCTTTTGCATGGGCCCGGGTACCCTGACCCGAATCGAATAAAATTTTGCTGGACCATCAAATCGACCTGTGGAACAATAGTAACTACCTCGTCATAACCGTTACTCATTTTTTGGCATATTAGGACATTAAAACTAGAAATTCGCCCGATTCCTTAATTTTCATGCGTATAGCCCATGGCTTCAGCATGGGCCCGGGCCGCTAGATCCGGATCGCATAAAATTTTTCTCGTCCATCACAAATGACTTAAGGAACAATAGTCACCACCTCGCAATGACCGTTCCTCATTGTTTTGACCGTTCCTGCCAGACCCGGATCACCTAAGATTTTGCCGGACCATAAGCAACGACCTAAGTAACAATAGTTGTAGCCTCGCCATGATCGTTCCTCATTTTTTAGCATTTGAGTGCCATAAAACTGAAATTTCGCCTAATTCCTAGGTTTTCATGTGTTATAGCCCACGCCTTCTGCATGGGGCCGGGCCAAAGGACCCGGAAAGCCTAAAACTTTGTCAGACCATCTAAAACGACCTAAGAAGCAATATTCACCGCTTCACCATGATCGTTCCTCATTTATTGGCATTTTAGGGATATAAAATAGGAATTCAGCCTGATTCCTACATTTTTGTATGCTATATAGCACACGCCTTCTGCATGGACCTGGGCCTCCAGACCCGGATCGCCTAAAATTTTGTCTGACCATCAAAAATGACCTATGGAACAATAGTCACCGCCTTGTTATGAGAAAGCCTCCTTTTTTGGCTTTATAGGACCATAAAACTGGAATTCTGCCTCATTCTCAAATTATTGTGTGCTATAACCCACGCCTTCTGCATGGGCCAGGGCCGCCAGACCCGAATCACCTAAAATGTTGCTGGACCATCAAAAATGACCTAAGGAAAAGTAGTCACCGCCTCTCCTTTATCGTTCCTCATGTTTAGGTCCAGTAAACTGGAATTCGGCCCGATTCTCTGATTTTCTGAGCTATAGCCCACGGCTTCTGCATAGGCCCGGGCCGCAAGACCCGAATCGCCTATAATTTTTCTGAACCATCACAGATGACCTTAGTAACAATAGTAACTGCCTTGCCATGACCGTTCCGCATTATTTGGCATTTTAGGTCTATACAACTTGAATTCCGCCCGATTTCAAGATTTTTGTGTGCTATGGCCCACACCTTTTGCATGGGCCCGAGTCACCTGACCTGAATCAAATAAAATTTTGCCGGACCATCAAAAATGATATGTGGAACAATAGTCACCACCTTGTCGTGACCGTTCCTCATGTTTTGGTTTTTTAGGGCATCAAAACTAGAAATTCGCCTGATTACCTAATTTTCATGCTTATAGCTCATGCCTGCAGCACGGGCCCGGGCCGCTAGACCCGGATCGCATAACATTTTTCTTGTCCATCAAAAATGACCTAAGGAACAATAGTCACCACCTCGCCATGACCGTTCCTCATGTTTTCGGCGTTCTAGGGCCATAAAATTGGAATTCAGCCCTATTCACAAATGATAGCACATGCCTTTTGCATGGGCCCGTGCCGCCAGACCTGGATAGCCTAAACTTTTTCCGTACCATCAAAATTGACCTAAGAAATAAAAGTAACCACTTCGTCATGATCGTTCCTCATTTTTGGCGTATTAGGGCCATAAAATGTGAATTCCACCCTATTCCTAAATATTCGTGAGCCCACGCCTTCTGCATGGGATCGGGCCGCCTAAAGTTTTTCCAGACCATCAAAAACAACCTAAGGAACAATAGTCACCACCTCTCCATGATCGCTCCTCATTTGTTTGGCGTTTAGGGCCATAAAATTTGAATTCTACATGATTCACATATTTTCATGTGCTATAGCCTGTACCTTTTGCATGGGCACGTGCCTCCAGACCCGGATAGTCTACAATTTTGTCGGACCATAAAAATGACCTAAGGAACAATAATCATAGCTTCTCCATGACCGTTCCTTATTTTTTGGCATTTTAATGCCATAAAACTAGAATTTCACCCAATTCTCAAGTTTTCTTGTGCTATAGCACACGCCTTCTGCATGGGTCCGGGCTGTCGGACCCGGATCACGTAAAATTTTGCCGGACATCAATAAATAACTAAGGAACAATAGTCAATACCTTTCCATGACCGTTCCTCAATATTTAGCGCTTTAGGCCATAAAATTAAAATTTCGCCCGATTCCAAAATTTTCGTGTGATATAGCCCGCGCCTCGAGTATGAACCTGGGCCTCCGGACCCGTATCACCTAAACTTTTATAGGACAATCAAATATGACTTAAGTAATAACATTCACCGCCTCGGCGTGACCGTTCCTCATTGTTTGGTATTTTAGGGCTATAAAATTAGAATTCCGGCTGATTCCCAAATTTTCGTAGCTCACACCTTCTGCTTGTGCCCCGGATGTCGGACTCGGATCGCCTAAAATTTTTACCGGACTATCAAAAATGACCAAAAGAACAATAGT
Source organism: Nicotiana otophora (assembly GCA_000715115.1). NCBI lineage: Eukaryota > Viridiplantae > Streptophyta > Magnoliopsida > Solanales > Solanaceae > Nicotiana > Nicotiana otophora. The sequence continues at coordinate 95,845 of AWOL01S0055589.1, read as the reverse complement.
CATAACCTCTCAATGACAGTTACTCTCCGTTTTGCGTTTTAGGGTAATAAAACTGGAATTCCGCTCGATTTCCTTATTTTCGTGCGCTATAGCCAACGCCTTCTACATGGGACCAAGCCGCCAGACCCGGATCGCCTAACATTTTTTCGGACTATCAAAAATTATCTAAGAAATAATAGTCACCGCCTCGCCATTACCGTTCCTCGTTGTCTGGCATTTTAGTGCATACAACTTGAATTCTGCCCAATTTCTAGATTTTCGTGTGCTATGGCCTACACCATTTGCATGTGCCTGGGTCACCTGACTCGAATCGCCTAAAATTTTGCCGGACCATCACAAGCTACAAGTGGAACAATAGTCACCACCTCACCGTGACCATTCCTCACGTTTTGGCGTTTTAGGGCATTAAAACTAGAAATTCACCCGATTCCTATATTTTCATGTGTATAGCCCATGCCTTCAGCATGGGCCCGGGCCGCTACACCCGGATGGCGTAAAATTTTTCCGATCCATCAAAACTGACCTAAGGAACAATAGTCACCGCCTTTCCATAACCGTTCCTCGTTGTTTTGGTGTTTTAGGGCCATAAAATTGGAATTTTGCCCGATTCACAAATTTTCGTGTGCTATAGCCCATACCTTTTTCATGGGCCCGTGCCACCAGACACGGATCGCCTAAAATTTTGTCGGACCATCCAAAATTACCTAAGAATAAACTTTACCGCTTCGCCAAGACCGTTCCTCATATTTTGGCGTATTAGAGCCATAAAACTTGAATTTCGCCTGATTCCGAGATATTCGTGTGCTATAACTCACCCCTTCTGCATGGGACCGGCCGACCGGGATGCCTAAAATTTTGCCGGACCATCAAAAACGGCCTAAGAAAACATAGTCACCGCTTCGACATGACCATTCCTCGTTATTTTTGGCGTTTAGGGCCATAAAATTTGAATTCCGCCCGATTCTCAAATTTTCATGTGCTATAGCATGTGCCTTTTGCATGGGCCCGTGCCGCCAGACACGGATGGCCTAAAATTTTGTCAGACCATAAACAACGATCTAAGGAACAATAGTCACAGCCTCAGCATGATCGTTCCTCATTATTTTCCATTGTAGTGCAATAAAGGTGAAATTTCGCCCAATTCTCAGATTTTCATGTACTATTGCCCACGCCTTCTGCATGGGTCCAGGCCGTCGGACCTGGATCACGTAAAATTTTGCTGGACCATCAAAAACCAAATAAGGAACAATAAAACTGGAATTCCGCTCGATTTTCTTATTTGCGTGCGCTATAGCCCATGCCTTCTACATGGGCCTAAGCCGCCAGACCTGGATCGCCTAACATTTTGCCGGACCATAAAAAACGATCTAAGGAACAATAGTCACCGCCCCGCCATTACCGTTCCTCGTGTTTTGGCATTTTAGGGCCATACAACTTGAATTCTGCCCAATTTCTAGATTTTCGTGTGCCGTGGCCCATACCATTTGCATGGGCCCAGGTCGCCTGACTCAAATCGCCTAAAGTTTTGTCGGACCATCAAAAGCTACATGTGGAACAATATTCACCGCCTCGCCGTGACCGTTCCTCATATTTTGGGGTTTTAGGGCATTAAAACTAGAAATTCGCCCGATTCCTAGATTTTCATGTTTATAGCCCATGCGTTCAGCATGGGCCCGAGCCAGTAGACCCGGATTGCATAAAAATTTTCTGGTTCATCAGAAACGTCCTGAGGAACAATAGTCACCACCTCGCCATGACCGTTCCTCGTGGTTTTTCCATTTTAGGGACATAAAATTGGAATTCCGCCCGATTCACAATTCTTCGTGTGCGATAGCCCATGCCTTTTGCATGGGCCCGTGCCGCCAGACCAGGATCGCCTAAAATTTTGTCAGACCATCACAAATGACCTAAGAAAAAACGTTACCGCTTCGCCATGACCGTTCCTCATATTTTGGCGTATTAGGGCCATAAAAGTTGAATTCCACCTGATTTCGAGATATTCGTGTGCTATAGCCCACCTCTTCTGCATGGGATCCGGCCTCCTACAATTTTTTCGGACCATCAAAAATGGCCTAAGAAAAAATAGTCATCGCTTCTCCATGACCGTTTCTTATTTTTTTGGCGTTTACGACCATAAAATTTGAATTCCGCCTGATTCATAAATTTTCGTGTGCTATAGCTAAGGGTGGCAAGTGGGCCGATCCGGGACCGGCTCGGAACCGCGGGCTAAACGGGTCAGGACTAGTAGGACCGGTATTCGTGGGGCTGGTCGGGGCTACTGGGCCGGTTCTACAATTGGGACCGCTGGGACCGGGACCGGACCGGTCCCTGGCGGGCCAAACGGTCCCAACGGTCAAATTTCAAAAAATAAATATATATGTAATTTAAAATCTGGCCATTGCGGGCTGTCACAAAATAGTCGTTGGCTATTTACAAAAAAGCCATTTAACCCCCCAACTTTGGTTTAACCCCCAACTTTTTATAATTATACTTTTTCCCTATTTTCAAATATAAATACCCTCTCATTCTTTTATTTTTCATACAATATAATCAATCTATCAAAATCTCTCTCTAATTTTCTTCTATAATTGTTACTATTGCTTACTTTATTGTTACAATTTGTGAAAAAATTGTGAAGTTGTTGAATTGAAGTCTTTAAGTCTTCAACGATAATCAATTTGTAACAAGTTGTTCGTCAATTCGGTAAACTCGTTCCAACTCTTAAGTTTTAATATTATAGTTTTTTTTTGTTTTATTTTCTATTACTTGATTAATTAAGATGGCTTCCTTTAAAAACACTTTTTGGTAAAAATAAGGAAAAATCCAAGAGTGGCGAATCTAGTACTCAATTTGTTCCTCCTCCACTGCCCCGGGCTCCCCCAACCAAAACTCATATCTGTCCTACACCTGCTATTCTTGATAGCGATAATAGTTTATTACAATTTACTGAGAGTCAAACTTTTCATAATATTAGAACTGGTGAACAATTAGACCATGAATTAATGAATGCTCTTTATTCTAATCCAACTATTGATGAAAATGATGATGAGGAAATAGATTTTGATGAAACTCAAATGGATAATGATACACCCACTAGTCCTGCTCTTGATGTTAACCAAACTAGTGATAACCTTGCTAATCCAAATGATGCCCCATCTGATACTCATGTTACTACTCCTACTTTTTCTAGACAACCTACCAAACGGACGGAAACATCTCATGTTTGGCCATTTTTTACTCAACTAATTCCAGAAAATAAAGCTAAGTGTAAAACTTGTGGCACGGAGTTAGCTTTTAAATATTTTAGATCGCGGGGAAGGGGGGACGGGAACTTTGGCTAGACACATATTGAAACACCCTCAAGATAGAGTAAGATATCTTCGTCTGAAAGCTTTGACCGATGGGGAAAAGTGTACCTACTCCTAGTCAGGCTGACCCTAGTACCGGTTCAAATAAATTTCAATCAGGAATTAACACTGTTACCGGTGGTATTTTATATTATGATCCAAAAAAAGACCGGGAAGAATTGGTAAATGTTAGGTTCTTACCATATAGTTTTTCTTCTGACCCTAACTTTGTGCATTATATTAGAAAAAATTTTAATCCTACTTATAAAGGTTTTCCTCGCACAACCATAAAGAGCGATTTTTATAAATATAAATATGAATATGAACAATATTTGCGTTATTTATTTACTCATATAAATTGTGGTGTTGCTATTACAACTGATATTGGTAGAAGTGGTAACGACTGTGATTACCTTACTATTACCAGTCATTGGATTGATGAGGATTGGATAATGCAAAAGCGCATTATTGCTTATAGAATAATTAATTCACGTCACATAGGGCAGTTTATTGCTAGCACAGTTATAGATATTTGTAGATATTTTTGCATTAATGATAAAATAATGTCAGTTTCAATGGATAATGCTACTAGTAACACTAATGCTATAGCATTGCTTAACACTACGCTAAATCCTACATTTAGTAACATTTTTCATGTTAGATGTATTTTTCATATTTACCATTTAATTGTGGGTGATGGTATAAGAATTTTAAATATTGAAATTGAAAATGTTAAAATGGCTCTTAACTGGCTTTTTTATTCAAACCGAAGAAGTAGACTTAGAGAATATTTTAAAAGATGCGATGAATTTAGCCTAAGAGAAATAAAGGTTCCTAAACCTTGTCCAACTAGATGAAATTACATGTATGAAAGTTTGGTTATTGCATATGAATATAGAAACCCCATAAACTCAACGTTTAATGTACATGTAAGTGATGATGATGAGAACCTTACGAATGGGGATTGGTCTAATGTTAAAATGCTTGTAGAGTTTTTAGAACAAATTTATATTGCTACAAATGAATTTTCTGGGCAATATTATCCTACTATTTCTAATTGTTTAGTTTATATTGCAGAACTTGTAAATTTGTTTGCTCACTTTTCATAGGGTGGGGAAATTTATAAACTTGTTATTGATTCTATGAGAAAAAGGTTTTAAAACTATTTTTTCCATATTTCCCCTATTTATGGTGTTGCTGCTTTGTTAAATCCTTGTATGAAATTAGGAGGTCCTCGATTTTGGTATGAAACTGTTTATAATGGTTTAGCACTTGAAGATGAGGAGTTGTCTCAACTTCCGGAAGCAATAGCCTCAACTAGAATAAATACTCAAACTATTTTTAATGCTTATCAAGTTGCATTAAATCATGCTAGACCAAATGTTCCAACTCCCTCTTCTTCTGATTCTCAATCATCTAAAAGAACTTCGGGAGTAAGAGCACTTAGTACTTGGGCGGGGTTTAGGGGTTCTCAAGGTTCTAGTAGTAGTGATGTTTCACAACTAAATGAGCTTGAAGTTTATTTGTCACAGGTAATTGAGGAAGTGAATCCCAACGGCTCCTTTAATCTTTTGGAATAGTGGAAGAACAAAGAAAAATACTTTCCGGTTCTTTCAAGGATGGTCCGGGACATTTTAACTATTCAAGCTTCAACAGTGGCATCAGAGAGTGTTTTCCGTCAAGTAAGACTTCAACTCGGTGATTATAGAGCGTCTATGGGGGAGAGCTTGAAAAAATCAGTACTTTTCAGAGATTGGATCCGTTCGAAAATAAGAAATTTTAGACTTACTGAATCACAACTAGAGGAAGATGAAGTTTACGAAGAAATGCTAGTTGAACTTGCGTAGGATGTTGCTTCGTCCGGAAGTGGCGATGACCAAGCTAGTTTTTCGCCACAACCAACGGAAATTCCTCCGGACCTTGATGGATTTATAAGTTTGTAAGAGATACCATGTAACTTGTATGAACAAAAAGTAGTATGTATTATGTAACTTGTATTTTTGGCCCATCTTGATTAGTTTCATTTTTTTCTTAATGGTGGTATTAGCACATTGTTGTGCTCATTCTATAGGGGGAAGGAAGACTAAGAAAGATATTGCCATATTTTTTTAAAGCTACAATAAAATTACAAGGCATTGCTTTGAATATCTCTTTACAATATTTTTGTCTTTAGACTTTAAATTTGAATTAAAAGCTTTAGGTCACAATCCTATAATAAAATTTAGAAGGCATTGCGTTAGATATTTTTTTAAACATCTTTTGTCTCTAATTTCTATTTAATTTTAAAAGAAATATCTGTTGGGCCCACTTAGCCCGCGGGTCGGGACCGTTTTGCCCGGGACCATGAGTTCGTGGGCCCAGTCCTAGGTCGGTTCCTACAAAAAGAACATTTGGCTAGGACCATTTGGCCCGTTTAATTTGGGACCGGCCCAGGACCGGGACCGTTTGGACCTGCCCACTTGGCCTGTTTAGGGCCCGGACCGACCCGCATGCCAACCTTAGCTGTAGCCCATGTCTTTTGCATGGGCCCGTGCTGCCAGTTCCTGATCGCCTAAAATTTTGTCGGATCATAAACAACGACTTAAGGAATCAGAGTCACAATATCGCCATGACTGTTCCTCGTTTTTTGGCGTTTTAGTGCCATAAATTTGGAATTTCGCGTGAATCCCAGATTTTTGTGTGCAACAGCCCACGCCTTATGCATGGGCTGGGGCCGCCAGACCCATATCACCTAAAAACTTTTCCGAACCATCAAAAACAATAGAGGAACAATAGTCATTGTCTCGGCATGGACGTTCCTCATTTTTGGCATTTTTAGGGCCATAAACTGGAATTCCGCGAGATTCCAAAATGTATATGTGCTATAGTCCACGCCTTCTGCATGGGCCTAGGCCGCAAGACCCGGATCGCCTAAAATTTTGATGGACTATCAAAAACGATTTAAGGAACAATTGTCACCGTCTCACTATGACTGTTCCTCGTTTTTTGGCGTTTTAGGGCCATATAACCGAAATGTTGCCCGATTCCTAAATTTTCATATGCTATAGCCCACGCTTTCTACATAGACCCGGCCCGCCGGACCCAGATCACCTAAAATATTTCCAAACCATAAAAAATGACCTAAGAAAAAATAGTCATTGCTTCGCTATGACCATTCTATTTTTGGACGTTTTAGGTCCATTAAATTAGAATTTCTCCCTATTCCTTGATTTTCGTGAGCTATAGCCCACGCCTTCTGCATGGCACGGGCGAGAAGACCCGAATTGCAGAAAATTTTATCGGACCATCAAAACCATCCTAAGGAACAATAGTCACCGCCTAACCATGACCATGCATCGTGTTTTGGCTTATTAGGACCTTAAAACTAAAATTCCGCCTGATTCCCAGATTTCTGTATGCTATAGCCCATGCCTTCTACATGGGCCCGTGTCGCCAAATATTTTTTCGGACCATCAAAAACAACCAAAGAAACAATAGCAATAGCCTCGCCATGACCGTTCCTCGTTTCTTGGCGTTTTAGGTCCATAAAATCGAAATTTTGCCCAATTCCCTGGTTTTCGTGTGCTATAGCCCACGCCTTCTATATAGGCACGGGATACTAGAACTGGATCGCCTAAGATTTTATCGGAACGTCAAAAATGGTCTAAGGAACAATAGTCACCGCCTCACCATGAAAGTTCCACATTCTTTGGCCTTAAGGGCCATAAAACTGAAATTTTGCCCGATTCCAAGATTTACGTGTGATATGCCCAGGCCACCGGACCCGGATCGCTTAAAATTTTGTTGGACCATAAAAAAGACCTAAGTAACAATAGTCACCGTCTCGCCATAACCGTTCCTAATTAATTTGCGGTTGTAGGGCCATAAAATTGGAATTCTACTTGATTCACAAATGTTCATATGCTATAGCCCGTGCCGCCAAATACGGATCGCCTAAAATTTTGTCGGACCATAATAAATAACCTGATCGTTCCTCGTTGTTTGGTATTTTAGTGCCATAAAACTAAAATTTCGCCCGATTCCTAGGTTTTTATGTGTTATAGCCCACGCCTTCAACATGGGCCTGAGCCAGAGGACCCGGATCACCTAAAGTTTTTTTGGACCATCTAAAACGCCCTAAGAAACAATAGTCACCGCTTCACCATGACCGTTCCTCATTTATTGGCGTTTTAGGATCATAAAATAAGAATTTTGCCCGATTCCTAGATTTTCGTATGCTATATAGCCCATACCTTCTGCATGGACCAAGGCTGCCAGACCCTGATCGCTTAAAATTTTGTTAAACCATCAAAAATGACTTAAGGAATAATATTCACCTCCTTGCTATGACCAATCCTTCTTTTTGGTGTTTTAGGACCATAAAACTGAAATTCCGCCTGATCCCAAATTATTGGAAGGCACCACCCTTCTGTATGGGTCTGGGACGCCGGACCCAGATCGCCTAAAATATTGCTTAACCATTAAAAATGACCTAAGGAAAAGTAGTCACCGCCTCGCCATTAACGTTTCTCGTGTTTTGGCATTTTTGGTCCATTAAACTGGAATTCCGTCCGATTCTCCGATTTCCGTAAACTATAGCCCACTGCTTCTATATGGCCCCTAGCCACCAGACCCAGATCGCCTAAAATTTTGTCAAATCATCAAAAATGACTTAAATAATAATAGTGACCGCCTCGCCATGACCGTTCTTCATTTTTTGGCGCTTTATGACCATATAACATGAATTCAATCGGATTCCCTAGTTTTCGTGTGCTATAGCCCATGCCTTCTATTGGGGCCGGGCTACTTGAACTGGATCGCCTAAGATTTTATCGGAACATCAAAAACGATCTAAGGAACAATAGTCACCACCTCGCTATGACCGTTCCACATGTTTTGGCCTTTATGGGGCACAAAACTAGAATTTCGCCTGATTCCAAGATTTTCGTGTGCTATAGCCCACACTTTCTGTATGGGCCCAGGCTACCGGACCCGGATCTCTTAAAATTTTATTGGACCATAAAAAATGACCTAAGAAATTATAGTCAACTCCTCGCCATGACCGTTCCTAATCTTTTTTCCGTTGTAGGGCCATAAAATTAGAATTATGCATGATTCGGGTCCGGTTGCCTGGATACATGCAGATAGCGTTGGTTATAGCACACGAAAATCTTGAAATCGGATAAAATTCCAGTTTTATGCCCCTTAAAGGCCAAAAAATATGGAACGGCTATGGCGAAGCGATGACTATTATTCCTTAGGTCGTTTTTTATTGACCAGCAAAATTTTGGACGATTCGCGTTCGGTCGCCCGAATGCATAAAGATGGTGAATCATGCGGCATTCCTGTTTTATGGTCCTAAAATGCTAAAAAATAAGGAACAATCATGGCAAAGCGATGACTATTATTCCTTAGGTCGTTCTTGATGGGTCGACAAAAGTTTTGGATATTCGGGTCCGATCACCCGGATGCATGCAGATGGTATGGGCTATAGCACATAAAAATTTAGAAATCGTACGGCATTCCTATTTTGTGGCCCTAAAACACCAAAAAAAAAAAAAAACGAGGAACGTTTATCATTATGATACCATATTTAATTTTGAACTTGAGCTCAAATTTACTCAAGAAGGTTCTCTTACCGAGCTAACAACGAAAAAAGTGCGAAAAATGAAATTATCATTTCCTAATATTTCATATACAACTAGAATGGAGGCTTGTCTTTACTTGTCTGTACGTCCAAATAACTAATACTCCCTTGTCCCAATACTTTTTGCTTTTTAAGATACAAACTGCTTAATTGCATTTGGACCTAGAATTGTTTATTTTTTTCAAATAAAATTTTTATTTTTGAAATCACATAAAAAATATTATAAGTAACAATAATAAATAATTTAAATATTTAAAAGATATATAAAAAATTAACGGTCAAAGAATAAATTATTTTGACTCTCGAGATCCGACAGGTTATATAAATTGAGACGAAGGGAGTAGTTCTGACAGTACCATACATTGATAAAGACCTACTCGAGAACATTTCTTTTGGTTCGAGTTCTAACTGAAGGCAGTTAATTATTATCCATCTTTAAAGGAGAGAACTCATCTATGTAACAATAAGCAACGGATTATTACCAAAAATAAAATAAAATGGGAAATTTAGAGCCTATTTGGAACGTCACCTTGTAATTGAATTTTGGGTGTAATATACAGTTAACCCTCTCAATAACAACCTTATTTGTTTCGATATATTTTGGCTTTTATAGTAAAGGATTGTTATACACCTATAACAACATTTGATGTTTAAATATTTTTTGGCCATTATAGATAAAAATTATCCAAAAATCAACTATTTTTCCTTTTCCAATGTTACAGATAAAAGATCTAAGAAAATTATTCAAAATTAAAATCTCAAAAGATATGCATATTTTACTTGTTAAATATTGAAGAAATATAATACATTATTAATAAATTCATAACTACACGTGTAAAGATTTAAACTCTAAGGCACACATTTTAAAGTTACTTAGGAAAATAAATTCTTTCAATATTAATGGAAAAACTTTGTAATTGTAGCTTGTTTCGTAGATTTCATTATCTTACTAGCGATATAACGCTTGAATTGACAAAGATTGGTGTCCAAATTTTCAACAAAAAGGTATTCAATAGCTTTTACTTGAAGACAATCTAAGAGTTTAAAGTCTTCTATCTAAATATTTTTTGGCATTTGTCCAATGAAAAAGATATCATGTGCAAATCTTGAAATCGTATGTCGTATGCAAAATAAAATACTTTGCTCAATAGAAAAGATTGTTTGCATATTCTTAGAATTATTGTTAGTAACCTTAAAGATTTTATATGGCTGTTATAGAAGGGTAATTTTATAATAAGGATTCTACTATAAATATGGTTGTTACTGTTATAAGTAAAAAGTTGTTATAGAAAGATAAAATATAACTTAAAAAATCGATTTAGAGAAAAACGTGCAGATTATTATATAGAGATGCTGTTATAGAGAGATATGACTATAGTTTTTGGATTATTTGTCCCACCGCGTAATTAAGTATGAAGTTGGATCTAATTGAGGGGAAGATATTGATGTGTTGTCATACCAAAAACATCTAATTAGTTTCAAGTGTTTGCAGCTTGAAACTTAGATGCAATATCATATTTTATAAAAGATGCAGGGAGGTATTTCCCTCACAGCAGCCTCCTCAATCAGAGTTCGTTGTACCGGACTTACCTAATGCAGTCTACATCTCATGTATGAGCCCGCATGGGTTGGTTGGGTTGGTTGGGTGAGTAACTTCCCAAATGGGAGACTTGAGATCGATTCCTCTCACTAGCAGGCTCCTCAGCCAGAGCTCGTCGCACGAGGTTTGACTAGTGCGGTTTACATTTCCTGTGTAGTTTGCAAGGTATTGCATAGTGAGTAGGTAACTCGGTGCACACCCAAAGAATAGCGGCTACGGGTTTCCCTGAAAATTTGTCAAAAAAGATACATGGAGTGTGTGTGTATATATATATATATAAGCTTGGAATTGTTAGTTGGTGAGACTTCAGAATCAGAAGAACGCAACAGTTTCCCTCTTTTAAATGAAATTATGAAGACTATATTCATTCAGCTGGTAGGTTGCCATCAAACTGCATTTTGTTCCAACATTGACTGTTCATAAATTTTATTATCTCAACCCTTTCCACAATTTCGTTGACAAGGACAAAATGGTTCTCTAAAACCACATAGATACACAAGCCTTTAGTTGTACAAACTTTACCAAAGCAATCACCAATAGAAGAAACCTTAATACAAAACTAAATACATATATCTCAACTTTTAAGTAGTAGTTCCAATCAATCACACTCTAAAGGTAATGTAACTTTCACACAACTTCGAGTTCATTTCCTTAACTGTTGGGTCAACCAGCTCAAAGATACTATTAAAATGATGTGATATTATTCGCTTTAGGTTAAGCCCGCATGGTTTTTCCTAAAAGACCTCACACCATTAAGAGATCCCTACACCTTATATGCAGGTTCCCAATCTTTTCAGCTATTAATGTGAGACTTTGTTCGTACAACTAACATTAACTTCATAACTACCACTGTGTATTTAATTTGTCAACACTGCACAGGCCATCCTCAATTTTCCTTATGCCAGCTTCCAATGTATTATTTTGTTGAATTGAAGTGAAGTATGAGCAGAGAGTTTTTAACTATGAAACAAAAGAAATGAAAACCGATAGAGCTGATCCTCAACCGGGCCAAACATGCCTCACAACAGAAGAAACAATAACCAGGGTACCGGACTAAGCCCGGGCTATTACGAGCAGCTTTGAACTTCTCACGCAATTACACTATGATCGTGTAATCAACCACGGTGCTCTTAGCAGTGCTCCGCGGTGGTTGCACGATCTCAAAATGCTAATGAGTCGAATTCTGAGATTTTCAGGCTGTTAGAGTTTTTTCCTGAATTTTTATTCTATTAAGATTCTCTTTCTCGAAAGAAGAAAAAAAGACTCTAGAAGGAATAAACCTCCTTCATATGACTTATTATTCTTATTTCGGAAGAAAAGACTTGGACATCGATAAATTGAGAATTTTTACTTCTCACAACAACAACAATATCCAGAATATAGTCCTCCAGAGAGTTTTATTTAGGAGGGAATTTATTCTCTCAATAATTTTTTATATATATTAGGAAATTGATGTAGATCACTTAGCCAAAACACTTTAAATGATAGTCTCTTTTGAAATATTTGTTTTATGCCTAATTTGTTAGCTTCACATGTACCATGTTATTTCGATCCCAACAAAGGTTTCGCACCCTTTGGACCTCGGCTACGTACCAACACAACCACGATCTTTAAGGGTTGGATAGCAATTAGAATCGAAAAATTCAAGACACAAACTTAACAGTATCTATTATCTAATCCAAAAAACAGCACAGGAAGAGTTTTTACACCGTCAAATTAAATTGACCTACAATAAACGTAACTTTGCATTATAAGTTAAAGTACTCAATATAATATTGTAATTTCAGAATTACTATATACACAAAAGAACAAACGTGGAAGTAAACAACACCCTTAAAATCACTCATAATTAGTACTTAATAGGGAACTAAGAACAATTATAAAATATAAGAAGAGGATGGGCAGCTTAAAACAAAGATTCCAGCTTTGCTTCATCATCACCTTAATCCAAATTTAACAAAACTATTGACTTTGTTGCCCTCTGTTTACTTGTTCAAAGAACTCATAACCACCCTTTGTACCATTAATACATAATATTATCTCGTAGACACCAATCCTATTATTTGAAGTAACTAATTATTTCATCCAAGATTGAACTTTTATTTTTTAGTAAAGCCGCCTTGCGGTGGCAGGGGGTTTGGCTTTGATCCTCAACATTGAACCTGAACCTTACAGATACATATTTAACTTATAAATACTAATAGTGTAATGAAAATTTATATTTTTAGTGTATTTGAACGTGTTACAGCATGTTACTTACCTTATTTTCCAAGTCACTAATTACACTTTTTATTGACATGTTATCTTTTAATGACCTAATAGTGTAAAAATGATCTTTTAGACTATCAATGTACATAGAAGTTAAATTCCATATATTAAAGAGTTTAAGGGTTGCCTGTAGATATCTTTTGTGCGGGTAGTGCAAAGAATTGTTTACACTAATGTATATATAAATTAAACCCTAAATTAAATACAGCTCTTCTATGTTTGTTTCCATCCATCACCTCACACTTGTACAAATGGATAACACCAATCCTATTATTATTAACTAATTATTATCTCACCCAACATTTGAACCTTATAAATACAGCTCTCCAATGTTTATTTCTATCACACTAAATTAAACACACACCACTACACAAGCTATCAAGAACCTTATATTTCTAAATTTCTCCAAGCTCTCCCCCCAAAACCCAAAACCCCACAAAAGAAAGAGAAAATTTAAATAATAAGAAAAATGTGTATAAAAGAGATAACTACAAAAAGAAATTTCAACCTAAAGATGAGCAACACTGAATTGGTGGCAGCAGTTTTGCCAGTACAAGAGCATTGGCTACCACTGTCCAATCTTGACTTGCTATTGCCTCCATTGGATGTTGGAGTTATTTTCTGTTATCAAAATCTCATTTCAGTGACAACAGCATTAGAATTTGGTTCAATGATCAAAATTCTTAAAGCTTCTTTGGCTGAAACATTAGTTTCTTACTATGCATTTGCTGGAGAGATAGTTCAAAACTTAGCTGGAGAACCTGAGGTTCTTTGCAACAATAGTGGAGTCAATTTTACAGAAGCTTTTGCTGATGTTGAGCTCAAAGAGATTAATTTTTATAATCCAGATGAGAGTATAGAGGGAAAACTTGTTCCAAAGAAGAAGCATGGTGTACTAGCTGTTCAGGTACTGTATCTTAATGCATAATTTCTCCCTTTTTTTTCATGCATGTGACCTCTTAATATCCCAACTTAACAAAGACACACCAAAAAAAAAAAAAAAAAAAAAAACGATGCATTAAACTCCTCTTATATGTGCATGGTCCGAGCATAATTGAGTCTACTACAGTGATGGATCTAGAGTACAGCGTACGGGATGGGTTCACAAGAATACAGTAGTATTTACTCAGATCCTGTTTATATATTAAGAAGATCACCAAATATCTGTTAAATCTTGAATACACTTCTGATCTATTGTACGCAGTCTTATCTTCTATTTCTGCAACAGGTCACTTCCACGGCTTGAACCGTGATCTTCTCGTCATTTACCTTTGCGTCAAGGCTGCCTTTCAACTTAACAAAGACAAAATAATGAAAATATTCTTCATTGACTAGTGAGAAAATGAATAAGGAACATCTAAATCCGGGGGAAAAAACTAAGAAGAAGAAAAGAAACAAGATAGCTAATTTTATTTACTAATCTAGCTTTAATAATAAAAGTAGTAATTTATGTGCAAGTGATCATGTTTAATATACTCGTGTATTTTTTCCTGTTTTTCAGTTTTCTTTTTATGGAACTTCCTAGTCGTGCATGGAACTGTACAAATACCTAATATGATTAACCAGTAGGATCATCAAAATATGACAGACTTCATCGTTTAAGACAACCTAAACAAAATGGGAAGACAACCATATGCTCCAAAACTTTTTGATATTTTCGTGCTTCTTTTTATTCTAAAACTTGGACTAGTATTAGTTTTAACGGCATTAATACTTATACAAAGTATAATTGATAATATTAATCAAAAAATAAATTTAATTTAGCAGGATTATAGTTAATTATCTCTTTGAATAACATTTTTAAAGCTAATAATAATCATAAAATACTAAATCTTTTTACGTTACTGATATTATGACAAGCATAATTTTATGTCAAAGTCATATGTCCAGCCACGATCTTAAAATCCTAGATCCGCCTCTGAACTATATATGAATAATTATATCGTTTGCAAATCTAAATTAATCCAAAGGCGCCATATCCTGTATTTCTGCTTTATCACTATATTATATTCTATTTGTGACACTTATGTGATATTTCTTCTCTCATCTTCAATTCTTAGAAATGTTTTATATGAAAGAATTCATAGATTTTCTTCCCATTTTCGGAAGGCAATATACGGTTTGACAAAATTGGAGAACTCTTGCATCTGAAGCCCTTGTTCTTTACTTGGGGCGAATCTAGCACGTAAGTTACGGTACACGTAAATTCAGTATATTTTGTTTTGATCTTGTATTTGTATTAAAAAATTCAAATAAATATATAAAAATATTTAATTAAGCACAATTATTATTGTATATTAACTTGAATTCGTTATTAAGAAAAAATAAACCTCAACTCCTGGATCCGCCTCAATTTTTCCTTCTTTTCTTAGCCCTTTTCGGTTTCCTAGAATATTCAGTAGTAATAATGAAAACTTAAAAACCACATCCCATTTAGATACTTCTGAGGTGAGAAAACAATAAGGAGAATGAAAATTAAAATGATCACAAATTTGGTCAATTGACATTTCTCAATAACACGTTCTCACTTCTCACCCCTATGAGAATGGAGGAAAACTAAAAGATTATGTCTCAATGCTACCCTTACTTTATCCAAATTTATTTTGCTAGTGAACGATAAGTTTAAGACAGAAAGAAAGAAAGAAAGAAAAAGACTTCGATATATATAGAAACTAAATAAAATTATATGCAGTCGTTTTAGCCATTCTTTCTTTTTCTTTCGTGAGACCGTTTTGTCCATTCATATATACAAAGTTGACACGCAAAAGAAGAAGAAAATTGAGGAATTACTCGTATCTCCAATTGAATATGTTTATTTGATTTTCCTTGTGTTTATTAGTTATTTGTTAAGTTACCGATACAACTTACTATAAACATTGGTAAATAGATTTAAGTAACTTGACGGTGAAAGAAAACTTTTAAATTTTTTGGTAATACAAAATTTAACTCTTTAAATATGGATCAGTAACATACCTAATCTATATGTAATAATCCCTCCGTCCCATTTTATGTGATATTGTTAAACGATAATAACAAAAAAACCAATAAATTCAATAAAATTTTATATGTGGGGTCTAAAGAGTATAGCGTGTACGCAGTCCTTACCACTAACTTTTGTCCTCTTTTCTCTTGTTTTATTTTATTTCTTGCAGTTTTACCCAATGTTTCAGTGCAGGTTACACAACTCAAATGTGGAGGACTAGTTGTGGGTTGCACATTTGATCATCGAGTTGCTGATGCATATTCAGCCAACTTGTTTCTTGTGTCATGGTCTGAATTAGCTAAATCCAAACCACTCACTCAGCTCCCATCTTTCCGTAGATCGTTCCTTTTTCCTCGACGTCCTGGTTACTACGATGACTCAATCGATGGCTTGTACGTACCAATACCAACCCTACCACTCATAAAACCCGAAACCCTGAACCCTAACGATCAAGCAATGAGTAGAATTTACTATGTCACGGGGGAGAAAATCAACCACCTTCAATCACTAGCCAATTGTGACCAAAAAAGCACGAAATTTCAGAGGTCTAAACTTGAATCATTCAGCGCTTTCCTGTGGAAAACAATTGCATGTGGAATTAAAGAAACGTCGAATTCCAAGAATTTCAGGTTTGGTATCATTGTTGATGGTAGGACTAGATTGAGTAACGGAGATGATAATCAAGAAAAATTACTAAAAGGGTATTTTGGCAATGTTCTCTCCATCCCATTTGGAAACAAGAAAATTGAGGAGCTAAAAGAGAAGTCGTTGAGTTGGGTGGCAAATGCAATTCATGAGATTATAGAAAAAGCAGTAACACGCGAACATTTTCTTGGATTGATAGATTGGGTTGAGGCCCATCGTCCTGAACCGGCCGTGACGAAAATATACGCCACGGACAACGATGGGCCCGCCGTGGTAGTATCATCGGGGCAACAATTTCCAGCCAGAGAGATAGATTTCGGATGGGGTGAGCCAGTTTTCTGGTCATATCATTTTCCATGGGCAGGAAAATCAGGATATGTGATGCCAATGCCAAGTCCTAAAGGAAATGGAGATTGGATTATTTATATGCATTTGATGAAATGGCAATTGGAACTAATTGAGACTTCTGCATCCCATGTGTTTAAGCCTGTGACTGCAAATTATCTCAATTTAATGTGATTTAAGTATATTGTAATCAACTTTATATACGTGTAATGTGCTCTTTGGATGTTCTGTTCTTTATGTAAAAGTTGTATCTAATGTGAAATAAATAAAAAAGAATATGAAAGAGTTCGGAAAATAAGCAAATTCGCGCATATTCCGTGCGGGTTGCTGAAAAATGTACTCATATTACATTTTCCCTCAGAGTTGAATAAAAGAAAAATTCTGAGAAACTGCTAATATATATAGTGATTGACTCTTTATTTATAACAGGTTTCTAGCCATGGGTGTATGCTAGATTTTTGTAAGTGGTGTCAATAGTTATAGAAGAGTGAAAAATAAATAATATTAGTTATCATATTAACTAGAAAGAAATAGCCTTAGTCCATTGATTTTGTTGAGTCTTAAGTTAGGAGAGGTCATGAGTTCAATTCAACCCAGAGGTTCGAACCTCTTACCTCAGTGGCGGATCCACCCCTTAAGTTGGGGGTGGTATGGCACCCGCTAAATTAGCAAAATTTATATATACATATGTTGAATATTTTTTAAATAAGGTTAAATATTTAATCCCGTCACATGCAGTCTCAAACTAGACAAAGGTGTCATGGCTGGAAATGCGTTTTGCAAGTTTTTCTTGCGTGTAAGGCTCATATTCCGAGGTAAATACTTACTCGCACACCAATAAATACATGACACATGTATTCACAAATATGGTTAACACTAAACTATAGTTAATTAATATACATTCTCACATTAATTTATCACTTAACCATGATATATTGACATGATTTGGTGTAAACATGAGATGTGTAAATATAATTATTATTCTTAATCTCATATCTGTGAGTTTTCTTCTTCCAAAACTTAAAAACTTGGGTCCCGATAAGAATTTTGGATTGAGATCAAATATATTTTTTATAAATTTCTTTTGTTTATTATATCATAAAATATTTTACTTTTCTATAGTTGTATCGAGTTTAAATCTTTTTTACTTCTAAATTATAATGAAAATTTGGTACGCATTGCATAAAGAAAAACATGAAATTTATGGATTCAATTTTTGGAACTTGTAGTTTATCTAGTTCTACATTTACTTATGTAGCGTATAATAGCTATTAGAGATGCTTTTTCTATTATTCTTATTCTAAATTGGTGTAATTTCCTTATCGAAGATGTTATTTTACTTGTGCAGCATTAATAGAGAGGGCGTGATTCTCTAAATAAAAAATATTAATATTAATTTTACTTGTGAATATTTATTTTTGATATATAGGAAAGGATTCCCGTAGTGAAAATATTATTTTAACTTGTGTTGTTAATAATAGAGATGTGATTGTTTGTTGAAAATGCTGATTCTATTTGTTTCTTCATATAAAAGAAGTAATTTTCATATTTGCATATCAAAAACCTATTAAGTTGACTTAATAAATTTGAAAGAGACCGAACCGAACAAAATATATGTTTCTAAAAAACTCCATAGTCAAAATTAAAGTGTACATTAAAGAAAATGTGGCACCCGCCGCCTTTAATTTCTTGATCCGCCTCTGTCTTACCTCTTAGAGCAAAATTAAAAACTTATCCAACTTACTAAGCAACAATATATGTCAAGTGGGAGTCTTTTTTTTTATCTTATTATTTCCGTACAACATTACTACATATATCTCGTAAAAATTTCCGACGAAGTGGTGTCACGTGCCATCGCTTCGTTCCACGTGCATCCGCCCCTGTTTCTAATGTTATGCTATGTTGGAAATAATAACCTTAGGGCTTGTTTGGTAAGAGGGATACAGAATAATTAATCTCAAGATTAAATTTAATAAGAGTTTATCCCATGTTTGGTTGGGATAAAATTACAGTATAATTAATCGCGGGATTAGTTATCTCGGGAAGCATTCGCTTGTATAAAAGTTTCATTGTTGTTTTTAATAGTCAAATTTATTTTTAGAGATATAATGCGAATTAAAGAACACCTGACAGTAAATTCTCTTCTCAACATAAATTGTTCAAACGTAACTCACAGTTTGGTGTTTTTAATATCATAGGTTACTAATAATATTCAAATGCAATCTCAAATTTTCTAGTAATTAAGATTAGATATAATTTAATACAAGTCAAAGACACGAGGAAGAAGAAAAGTAAAGAGTGGATTACAGTCCACTTGAGCTAGATATTCTACTAGATATAATCATATAAATTGCTAAAATCCAACATGGCCAACCAAGCAACAAACCAAAAATAGGTGCTAAATTCTATAAAGCTAATACATACAATTAATAAAAGTTAAAGGATTTAGCTTGCAGCCAAAATCAAAATGGACCTTGACAGCTCAATAATCAATATTCTCCTCATGCTCAAAAATATATTATGTCTAATTATCTGTACTTTTTCAATAATACTGACAAAACCATATTGGTTCACGTTCATATTCTAATATTGTATTTTCCCAAATTTCAAATAAACTTAGTTACAAGTGCCAGTTTATTTAGTCAAAGATTCCATTCTTTAAAATCTAGCTGTAACGTTTTGCTAGATTTTTAAATCAATTCTACGTTAATACTGACCTTAATTTATAGTTATTCATTTCAAGTCTGACTGTAACGTTTTGCTAGTTATTTTATTCAACTCTCTTTTAATGGTAACCTTAATTTGTAGTTATTCATCTCACTATATAGTGCAGATCCATTTACGATATAGTTCAAGACAGAGTCATCTCATTTCCTTCTTCGTTCTTTCAAATTCAGGCGGAAGCAGAAAATTGCCTATACCGAGTTCTCCAACAGCAACTTAGCTTAGTAACTTTAGCTCTTCCGAAAAATGGGAAGACTTCAACTTTTTTCATGTTTGTTAGTTTCATTCTTGTTATTAATAGAAGCTAATGCTCAACAAGAGTTTCTGCAGTGTATATATAGTCATTCTTCAGACAATATCAAGAAACATATACACTTTCCAAATTCACCTACATATTCATCTCTTCTTGAATATGCACAGAAAAATCCCAGGTGGCTAAATTCATCATTTGCACATCCAATTTTCATTATTGCCCCTAAAAACGAATCCGAAATCCAACCCATTATTCTTTGTAGCCAAAAGTTTGGCTTACAAATTAGAGTCAAAAGTGGTGGTCATGACTACGAAGGTCTCTCTTTTCGCTCTGTTACCAATACCCAATTCGTTATTCTCGATTTAATCAATCTTGATGATATCAAGATAGATGAAAACGAAGAAACGGCCTGGATTCAAACAGGTGTGACAATGGGGCAACTTTATTATGAAATTTCCAAGAAAAGTGAAATTCTTGCATTTCCAGGAGGATTATATCCTAGTGTTGGAAGTGGTGGACTTATTAGTGGTGGTGGAATTGGAACTTTAATGAGGAAATTTGGCTTGGCAGCGGATAATGTTATCGATGCTCGTGTTATGGATGTCAATGGAAGAATTCTTGACAAAAAATCAATGGGAGAAGACATGTTTTGGGCTATAAGAGGAGGAGGAGGATCAAGTTTTGGTGTTATTTTAGCTTGGAAAATTAAATTGGTACGTATTCCACCTAAGGTTACTGCTTTCAATATTCGTAGAAAATTAGAAGGTAACACTATAAATCTTCTCCAAAGATGGCAAAATGTGTCACATAAATTTCCTAAAGATTTGTTTATGAGGGTTTTGATTCAAAACATGGGATTTGGAAATGAAAAAATAGTCCAAGTTTCTTTTCAAGGCCTATTTCTTGGGAGAGCGAGTGAGTTAACCCCTTTATTGAATCAAACGTTCCCCGAATTCGGGTTAGTCCCAAAAGATTGTTTTCAAGATCCAGTTGTGAACTGCAGTGAATTGCCCTGTGTAAAGAAAGAATGTTTTGAAGTACCCTGGATTCGATCAACGTTGTATTTTGCATCTAAGAGAATGAACGATTCAATTGAATTTTTAGTAAATAATACGGTGTCACAAACCAAGAATTACCAAAAGGCGACGTCTGATTTTGTGAAAACTCCAATGCAAGAAGAGGTATGGGGAATGATAAAAGACATGTTTTTGGAAGAAGAAAAACCTATGATAATATTGGATCCATTGGGTGGAAAATTGGATGAAATTTCAGAATTTGAACTTCCATTCCCTCATAGGAAGGGAAATTTGTTTAATATTCAGTATATGGTGAATTGGGGTGATAATAGTGAAAGCATATCTAGCAAGAAGATTAAATGGTTAAGGGAACTTTATGAGAAAATGGAGCCATTTTTGTCACATTGTCCTAGAACTGCTTATCTCAATTATAGGGATCTTGATTTTGGGACTAATGATGGAGTATATAGCTATTCAAAGGCTAAAGTTTGGGGTGCAAAGTATTTCAATAAAAACTTTGAGAGGTTAGCAAAGGTGAAGAGCAAAATGGATCCTGGCAATTTTTTTAGATACGAACAGAGTATTCCACCTTTTAGTGTATCAACTTAGAGGAAAGGTAAATGAAGTACAAATCAGTTCAAGCTTTCCACATAACTACACTTACTGGGAGATCGATTATATTAACCATTACAAATGTTCTTTTTCATCATATGCTCTTTCGTGCGAGATCAGCAAAATAAAACACGAGTGATAGATAAATAAAACATGAGAGATCTTTGTAGGGTCATTTTCTTCTATTCAAATTGTAACCGGTCATATGAGATCCTTTTGTCACACCTTTCTTCTTGTTGATGTTGCTACTTCTCTCTCTCTCAACTATTTCTTTCCCTTCCTAACCTGATTTACCTAGTGTAAACCATCAATTTAAAGATGTTTTGTTGCACAAGGGCAAAAAAATATTCGGGAGATTTGTTTGTGTAGTACATTTACAAATATGATTTTAGTTATATAACTTTTTTCATAGGATATATGTTATTAAAACATAAGAAATACTTTGTCAGGTGTGCTTCAATGAGTGAGTAACTAATTGACTCTTACGGAGGAAGAAGCAAAGAAAATTACAAAAGCGAACACTGTTCACAATAACTATAACCACGTCTCAGTCCCAAAGTGAACATTATATATTGTTTACTCCCAAAAAGCATATATTACTATGAATTTACTAGAGTTGCTTTAATTACATGAAAGAAACATCTCTTCAACCAAGATCAAACAACCCCACTAAATTCACACCAAAGCAACATATCTTTATGATGGAATCCTACGGGATGGGTTTCTTGACTCTTTATATGACTTGGGCAATCCTCGTCCTTTGAGCTAACTTTTCGGGTTGAGCTAGGCACGCACAAGGTCCATTTATCAACAATGTTTCATCTCTCTTAGACCACGCCCTCTCCCAATCGAACACTATTAACTTTTCCCTGGCGCCAACTCCCATCTCCCTACTTTGACTGAACACAAATCTGAAAATTATGTTTAGTAGACAATCTTTTACCAGTGTTGAAGCTGAGAGATATGGAACGTTTGATCATTCCGAAAACCACTCAATCTTCGCCTCTTACTGTTGTTCCCGTTTTGAGGACTTGTAACTTCATAGTCAAGTACAGTTTTTGGGGTCAACGAGCTAGAAGACATTTCGTCGATTGTGGACTTCCCAGCATCTGTAACATCCCGCATTAGCTCCCAACTACTCAGAAGTTCGTCCTAAAAATATTAAAACAATATACAGACTGAGTTTGACTATAAGTAGTAAATAAAATAGGCGTGAAAATGTGATTCTGTAACTTAAAAAGAATTACGTTTCATTTAGTTTGTGTCTACGACAATAATGACAAAAATAGTCTCTTAAGTTTGAGGATAGGTTTAAAGTATTGAGGATAGGTTTAAAGTAATCCCTTAAGTATGTACTGGGTAGTTTTGGTTCTTTAAGTTTGTCAAAAGTTAACAGTTTTGGACTTATCAAATATTTGGCAAACTTTATTTGTTAATTTTGACGGGAAGTGTGAAAAACAAATAACTTAGCAAGTACTCACGTCTGGAGGTATAATTTTTGTAGCTTCTGCTATTTTTCGTTCATTTATAGAGTCTGGTACATATTTTTGAGGTGTAATTTTTGATATTTTTGTATCTTTTTTATGACTAATGTAGTTTTTGTGTTATATTTTTTAGGATTTGATGAGACTTTCCTTGTGTTTGGTTGAATTTTTTTCTCTACTGTTTTCATTAAATCTAGCAAACATAATTTGTTAAGTAGTTGATGAAGACCAAAAGTGTTAACTTTTGGCAAACTTAAAGGACTAAGACCTCATTTGTTTTTTTAAGATTAAAACGTTCGAATCTGAATACACATCTGAATATCAAGATGTTTATTAAGATTAAGGCCTTATTTGTTTGCACTTGATGGGGGTCTGAATCTTAATAATTCAGATTTCAGACATTAAGTGCGTTTGTTTTTAAAGTTTGAATCTTAATCATTCAGATCTTAATCATTAAACATATTTGTTTTTTTACTTCATAATCACTTAATGGATCTAAATAAATCTGTATGATTAAGATCTATAACAAAGATTTAATTTCATTAAGATGCTATGATCTACATTCATTATTAACTGCCGTCACCACCTACCATTATCAACTACCACTACCACCACCCATCACCACCATCATTATCCTCAACCATAACCACGCACTCACCCACCTCAACTACCACCACTAGCCACCCCATCACCAGCAATAATCATAGCCGGTACCGTCCACCATTATAAATTATCACCACCAACCATCACCTTCCTCAATCACAATCACAATCATCGCCACCCACCATTATTAACTATCACCACCCACCACCACCTTCTACAACAGTAATCGTCATCGCCACCAATCACCACTAGCTACTACCTAAATCATTATCATCCAAAATCACCACCAACCACCGCCTTTAGTGAGCACTCACAAGCACCTCCGTTAGCAATCACTATCGCCAATTATCATATATATATTATTGATAGAATAATACATTAATTAATATTTTATTTGAATTTAATTTTATTAATATTTAAATAAAGATAAATTCTATATATTCGGATGTTTAAAAAACAAACAGTCTTAATCATTCAGTATTCAGATCTTAAAACACATCTTAATATTCAAATTTGTATTCAGATTCACCGTAAAAAATGTTCAATGCATACTTAAGAAACTATATTAAACCTATCCTCAAATATAAGGGACCATTTTTATCGCTTTCACTTTGAGGTTGCAGAACGTTATATACCTCCATCTCCCGTTTTACATAATTTCCTAAACATAAACAACACATTAAAAAGTTAAAACTAAAGTGATGGATAAAAGAGAATCTTACTTTATTTGTGTGTTCCCATTTAGAAACTGCATCTAAGAAAAAAGAAAATTGCTGCGGAACCAACTCATGAGCTGCACAAAGCAGCGCCGATGCAGCCAATATTGATGGTTTGTACTCAAAAAGCTTAACCTCTGTAATTAAAGCAAACATCAACATCACTAAACAATGATTGAGTTACATCTAATTATTAATTAATGGTAATTAATCACGAATGAAACAGAGATTTCACATATACCGTAATGAGAACTGAAGATGATATCTGTAGCTCGGTCTTTGAGAATTTGACTCAGAGACGACTCACTGAGTTCAAACAATGACTCGAAAAATTGCAGAAACGCGAAAGGCGTGATGGATCGTAACCGCCAGTTAAGCGTTGTGAGAATCAAAACCTCCATTCTTTGAATGGATTGCGAATCAAAAATTAAACCTTCATCTCTCTGTTCAAATTGTTTCACTGAATTAATCAGATAAAATTGTCATAAGATAAACAGCTTTATCTTATAATTATTGACAGTTTAATTACCTGAAAATCGAAGAGAGACAAGCTGATGCTCCTCATCTTAGCAGCGAGTGAAAGGCTAGCAATTGCGAGAATCCGTACAATCCATGGCTTATTCCCCTGAGGTACGTCAACAGGATTTCCATCAGATCTTCAATTTCTCATTAATTTAACTAATATACTAAAATTGATAATGCGAATAATTTTTTTACACTATCATATATGAGATTGATTTACCGGAACTGGTTGTTTGGAGAGGAAACGATCAATGTAATTGACAGCGAGATATGTAGTAAATTGATCTAAATTGTAAGAAAACTGTACCTGCAAAAAAATCATCACAAAGTCAAACAAAATTTAGTTGCAGATAAATAAATAAATAAATAAATAGGAAAAAGAATAATCCACAGAAAGAGATTTTGAACTGTATTTACTTGAGAAATAAGAGAAAAGGCGTGGCGGCGAATAGAGAAGGGAATGTCAGTAGATTTGAATGAAAAAAAGGAAGGCATGTGATCGGATTCGGCGGCGAAGAGAGCTGAAACGGTGTCGTTTTCGTGTTCATTTGAGCTCGTTAATGGATTCTCGAGATCGAATTTCATTTTTCTTTTCGGTCAAACAGTTGAATTTAGAGAAGCATATGAAAAGAAAGTGAATGTTTCAGAATATGAAAACAGAGCAGCTTTGCCTTTTGTGCTTTAGAATAAAAGAAAGGAAACAAACTTCTTAGGCTTCTCACTGAACCTCCTTATTTATACCCTTTTAATAGGTTTTGAATTCCTTGTGCCACGTTTGTCCTATCCTACAAAAGATACGTACAATTAATATAGCTCATGGTACGATGGATTTTTACTAGAAACTTGTGCTTCAACTTACATAATTTGTTTAAAATTAATGGAGTATTTGGAAGTTTCTAATCCTATTTAATAACATGGCAGCTTCTACTTAGTGCAGATTGATATTATGAAGTTACGACTTCAAAATAGGCATGAAGAAGAAGTGGAAGACGTTACCCACCGCATTGGAGGCACGAAGAAGAAGTGGCAGTGGAAGTGAAAGTGGAAGTAAAGATGGATACTCAAGTCATTCCCACGAGTGATAATTTCAAGTATTTTGGATCTATAATTAAAGACAATAGGAGATTGACGAGGATGTTATCCATTGCATTGGAGCGGGTTGGATGAGATGAAGATTAGCTTCGGAGGTTTTATGCGATAACAATGTGCCGCCTAGACTTAAGGAAAAATTTTATAGGGTAGTGGTTAGATCGGCTATATAGTATGGAGTTGAGTGTTGGCTCGTCAAGAAGTCTCATGTCTAGAAGATGAGCGTAGCTGAAATGAGAATGTTGAGATGAATGTGTGGAGGAAAGACAAGATTAAGAATGAAGTTATTAGGGACAAGATGGGAGTGGCATCCGTGAAAGCCAAGTTGCGGAAATCGAGGTTGCGATGATTTGGGCATGTGAGAAGGAGAGACATACATGCCCCAGTCAGGAGGTGTGAGAGGTTGACCATGGCGGGCTTGAGGAAGGACATGGGTAGGCCAAAGAAGTATTGGGGAGATGTGATTAGGCAGGACATGTCGGTGCTTCACCTAACCGAGGACATGACTAGCGATAGAAAGGTGTGGAGGTCGAGGATTAAGGTGGTGGGTTGACAGGTAGTTGTGAGTTTCTCCTAGATTTACCAGTAAAACTAGTATTATTCTCTTTTACTGGAAATTGTTGCTCCTTGATTGTTACTATCTGATGATACATTTTCTCCTCTTTTTCCTTATCGTCTTTTGTCTTCCTCGTCTTTCTTGCTCCACCCTATTTCTTCTTCTTCTTTTTTTCCTTTTCTTCTTTTCCACCTTATCTTATCTTGAGCCGAGAGTTTATCGGAAACAGCCTCTCTACCTCTCCAGGTAGGGGTAAGGTCTGCGTACACACTACCCTCTCCAGACCTCACTTGTGGGATTATACTTGGTATGTTGTTGTGACTTCAAAATAGGAAAAACCAATGAGTGCAAGAACTCTGGTCCACTTTTAATTGATTTTTTGATTGTTTTTATACATATTAAGAAATTTATCTTTTAGCATTAATTAACGAAGAAATTGATCATATTAACCTTAATTTGTTCGTTAGAAATATAACATATCCTCCTAGGCTCTTTACTCCAGGGGCAACCTTGAAAAAAAGAAGTTAATTCATTCTTAATGTATGAAAAAATCAAATATTGTGGACCACACAAAACAATGCTAAAAATTCAATTAAAGTGGACTGGAGGGAGTAGTATGTTAATGGATTAGGAGTTTTAAGATATATACATTTCAGTGCAAGATATTTCTACGAAAGGGAGTCTTGCAGCAACTGTAAAATTATCTCTGTGTGATTTACAAGTCACGTGTTCGAGTCGTGAAAGTAGCCACTAATATTTATATATTTACATTAGGGTAAGTTCTCTACACCATATTCCTAGAGGTGCGGCCCTTCTCCGGACAATACATAAATATGAAATGTTGTGTATTGGACTGCCCTTTTTTTGCCACATAAGATATTTTTATACCAATCAAATTGCCTTTATGTATTGTAAAGAAAAATATCTTTAAGTGATATGATAGTATTTAACCATGTTATCTTCAAGATTATAGTCCCACATACATGTATATGACTAAAAAGGCATTTGCACGTTAAACTTTTTTTGATTAATTTCAATATATTATTACAATCTCTTTCAAGTTTCAAACATATGCTTAGTGGATTTAGATTTAAAACAACCTAATCATGTAATATATTTTAAAATGTTAGTCGGTAAAGCTTATGGCCTCAATATATTCACTTTATATTTTAGCCAATTTCCAACTACGTATTGTAATTTTTCGAGTTAGATACTTTTGTCTATCGAGACTTTGACAAAACTAGTGCGAGTAACTCATTGAATTAGATTCACATAATTAAAGGATTAGATTAAAATTATGAATACGTAAAAAAAAAATATATTTAGGAGCTAGTTTGGTGCTAAGTTTGTATCATATATAGGATATAGGATATTGGGGAGGATAAAAGAAAGTCATAGTGAATGTTACTTCCTAAAATGTTTCTAAATTACCTTTAATTCAACAGAAATGATTTTCTTTCATTATTCTTTACTTCGTTCGCCATTATTATGTTAATTCAAAGTTAAATGCGATTCATTTTTATTACATATATTTTTAAATTTAAAAAAAGTACTTAGCACTATTCTCTATTTTCAGCTTCTCTTTTACTTACAATTCTTAAATTTATTCTAGTCATAAGACGGTGAGAGTACATATGATAGTAAATGACTTTGTAATTAGAATGCTTAACTTCAAACTTTCAACCATATCCTTAACTAAAGATATACTTTTATAATCATAGAAATACAACACCAACAATAACAACCCAGTAAAATTCCTCTAGTGGGGTCTGTGGAGGGTAATGTGTACGCAAACCTTATCCCTACCCCGAAGAGGTAGAGAGGCTGTTTCCGAAAGACCCTCGGCTCAAGAGAACAAAAAGACAAAAGGAGACACTATCAGTATCACCACAGAAATCATAGGAAAAATAGGAACAACATGAAGTCCAGAAGAAAGATGCAAAGCAAAAACGATAGCTAGTAAATAGATCCGGCACTGAAACGCAAAATAGTAAGACACGACATTGCCACTAACTAGTTTAGACAAAACCCTACCAGACTAGTCTCACAACGGTACAAAGTAAGGCACGACTTAACTATCTCTTAACCTACAACCCTAATACTCGACCTCCACATCTTCCTATCAAGTGCCATGTCCTCGGAAATCTGAAGCCTCGCCATGTCCTGCGTGATCACCTCTCCCCAATACTTCTTCGGCCGCCCTTTACCTCTTCTCGTGCCCTCCACAACTAGCCGCTCACACCTCCTTACCGGGATATCTGGGCTCCTCCTCTGTACATGCCCGAACCATCTGAGCCTCGCTTTCCGTATCTTGTCATCAATGAGAGTCACACGCACCTTCTCCCGAATATCATCATTCATGATCTTATCCATCCTAGTGCGCCCGCACATCCATCTCAACATTCTCATTTCTGCTACTTTCATCTTCGGATATGTGAGTCATATTTAAAACCACAACTTTTAAATTCTCTTTCGATATGTATGCGTCAAGAGTTTTTCTGTCTTTTTGGTTAAACGTTTTACCTAATCAAATTACTGATGTCAGACACTTAAAAACAAAAATAGTAAAGTAGCAGTTATAGGCAGAAAGTTTAGCCCCGTAGTCTCAATAATGGCTATGGCCTCTATACTACTAATATAAAGTATGCTATATTCGGTTATGCATTGCAATTAATCTACTGAAGAATATATAAAAAGGAAAGAATTGCAAAGGTTGTAATCAGGGGCGAACCCACGTATATCAAAAGGGTTCAAATGAACCAGCTTCCTAAAAAACAATATATTATGTATACATACATTTATAAATCTAATACAGGAACAATAAGGTTATTTAAATAATAATGAATCCGCTTGGCACAACACACTTTTGTGGCGTGGTGGTCAAGCGGGTTCAAAGACTCTGGATGGTGTAGTGATCAACTCCACATAGCAAATCTTTAAATTTGTTCAAATAAGTAGATAATTTATTTTAAAATTAAATTTTAAATAAAATTTATAGTACGTTTATTAAAAAAAACTTGCTCAACTGGTAAAGCTAAAAACGTCAACTTAAAAATGATGACTTCATTTGTTGTAGTGAATAAAAAAGAAAAAAATATAGTGAAGCAAATCTCGCTTGTTATATCTGTTATCGTTCTTATTATTGATGTCGTGTTTAATGAACCCGCTTGTACAAAATTTTGGGTTGTATGTAATCCTCCGCAGACCATTTACTTAACATTAAAAATACTTCAGAACAAGAAACAGAAATAGACATGTAGATGAATCAGATTCTGACATTTTATATAATCTTACTCTCAGATTAGCAAAATTAGATAGAGGGGAAATCTTACTAGCTAGAATATATTTATTGAGGAATATACAGGGCGGCCGATGAATTTGTGGCCTAAAATTAAACTTTAAATGGGGCCTTAACTTTTTTTTAATATATTTATTATTTTTTAATTTAAAATCTATTTTTCTACCTTTTCATAATTTTCATATAATCAATTTTTTCTGATAAGTATAGCTAATTCATTTAACCCTTTTTGAGATATTTTTAATCTTAGATAAAATTTTATCAATTTTAATTTAAACAAAATCTATCCGCTAAAGCAGCGGTAAACATGAGTTATTAACATTATTCTATAAGCAATATAGACATTTGAAAAAGAATTAAATTTTTTTATTTAATTGAGTATATCAATTAATTATTATCTTCTAATTGCACTATTTATCTTAACACTTTAATTCAGAAAATAAATCTAAACCATCAATATTAGATTGATTATTATGCTTTAAGGAACATTCAAGATTAAGGCAATATTTTTTAAATTTTCATCATAGAGTGATCTCGGTTTTTTACTGCTAAATAAAAAATCAAAAATATTTTCATGTGCTTCGAATTGTTCAAAATCCATTTTGAAGTGAAAAATAGCTTTGTCTACTATGTATAAAAAGTAATCAACTCTAAAGGACTCTTCGAGAGATATTGCGATTTCATTATCAACATTCTCATCAAATTGTTTCTTCCTACATATCACACGTTTCTTACGAAATTCGTGTTCGATATTCATTTCTAAGGCAATTTCATTGATAGAAATCATAACAGCTGCAAATCCTTCTTCTCTGTATTTGTTAAAGAAGGAATTTAAAAAATTTCACTTTACAGAACTTTTTTTAAAACTTATATACAGCCTATTATGTGTAACAAAAAATAAGGCCCCTACAAATACGAGGCCTAAATCAGTTGTTTTACCTGCTTTAAGGAAGGGCCGCCCTTAGAAATATAAAATAGTTTTAGCGACCAACAAGAGTTATGGTAGAGTGGTTCATCTTTAACCAGACGTCTCGGGTTTGATGTTTGGGTATAAAGTCGTCTTTGTTAGGAAGTATTTTACTACCAATATGGGACTTTCCGACACGAATCCGAATTTAGCCGAAACCAAAGCGAGTACCGAAAACAACACTGGCTTACTATTTCTTTTAATATCTAAGGGGAAGGACTTCCTCTTCTTATTTTTTTCAGATATTATTTGGAATAGATCAATTTAATGTATTGTTTCCTCAGTTAGCTCTATCCACTATACTCTTCTTCTCTTGCAGAGAATTCACATGCTACACCTATATATCTCTGCTGTGCTATGTGCCCATTTCTAATAGAAAATTTCTCTTTCTAATTTTTATGAGATGTTTAATGGGCAATATTTAATTATTACAGTAGAAATTTGCTAAATATTATTAGCGCAACCAATCTAGAACTGTGAAGATATATTTAATCTTCTCCCTAACTAGTGGCATATACAGAATTTTACACAAACAGTATCTATTTATTCCATTATTGAGCTAGTACACAAGTTTGATTTTAAGGTTGTGAGGTTTAATAAGGCTTTTGTTTCTTTTCCAATATGATGTTTACTTACCATTATTATTTAAGTACTGTCCCCTCTCACTATATATATACTCCTAACTTTTAGGACTCATCGACGTAAATACATACAATCTAATTAAAAATGGATTGCTAAGTTCTTCATCCGGCCTGTAATGAATTTGCGAAAAATATTAACATAATCAGTCATTTATAAGTTTTTTTATAAGTAAATCTTTATAATATAAGTTAATATAATCATATATAAACAATAACAAACCTACTACAATATGTTAAACTACACTAATTATATTTTTTAAAAATTTTGCCCTATCATTACATATAATTTAATTAATTCATATTACTAACTCGAACAATTCTCATGCACAACAATCTGTTTAGGTATATCTTCATAATCAGTGGCGGATGGAGAACATAAATTTTGGTTTCATAATGAACCCTATGTTTTCGATACGAAACATAGAAACATATATGAAAAACTACTAAAATTTAATAAATACTAAATTCATAACGTCAAATGTATAATGAGTTAGTAACAAAAATCTAAACAAATATCTAAATATTGAATCTACCAAATCAAAATTTCAGAATCTGCTATGAGTCATCATCTAGCGATGCTAAGGTAGTGTGTATGAGTTTGGCATAACCCAATTGCTTTAGCTCAAATCATGTATTATGTTAAAAAAATTTATTTAATAAGTATAAATAATTTATTTTGAATACAGTAACCCGTTTTTTCTATAATCAAAATTCACAAATTTAAAATTCTAGCTCCGTCTCATCCTCGTCCTTCGAAAAGAAACACTAAGGCCAATCACATGATTCTCGGATAGAGTGGGTCATGATTGAGTGGAAAGTCCTATTCTCTTATAGGTCTGTGTCCCATTGATCAATCGCCATAGTCCTACGACTAAAACACGAAATTAATGCAGAAAATAGTTTCTTTTCTGTGTGACAAACGTGAGTACAATTAATATACTGCATTTAATCATAAACTTGGGATAGAGTATACAGAAAGGCAGACAGGTTAGGATCCCACCATGTTGTCGTGTCATATATCGGAAATTTCCCATGTCAAAATCTGCATTTAAATCACATCATGAGCTGTTATAATCATGAAAATGTATATTTATTCTCTTTAATCCATATATATGAACTATGGTCCCTTGTAATTCAATAATCCAAAGGAAATGCAGGTGGAGCCAAGATTTGAACTTTATGGGTTGGAGATTGTAATCCTTTCAAGTTATTGGGTTCTAAATTAATAAGTTTTATATATTCAATAAATTTCGTAAGACAAATACATTGTTTGAACAAAAGCTATTGGGTTTGACCGAACCCGCATCCCGTACTCTGTCTCCGCTGGCACAGGAATTTTCTTAATTTGACTAACAGACAAGAAGCTTAGATATATCTCTTTAAGAGAAATTCGAAAATATTGAGGCCTAAAATAGAGAAAGATGCAAAGATTATGGTTACTCTTTCCTTGTCATAGCAGGGGATAAGGGGCAGAGCCTTTTAGTTCGTACGCTTAATTCATCCAAAATCAATTCAGCATAATTTTCGATAAATCATTTAATTGTGTGACTATCTCGTCTTAAATTGTTACCTCTTAGAAATGAGGCACATCTATTTATTTAATAGCCTTTTTATTCGCACACTTAATTCATTCAAAAATAATTCAACAGTTCTCCGATAATTTATTGAATTGTGTGATTATCTCATTTAAAAATTTTACTTGTTGAAAATGAGTCACATTTAAGTATTTAGTTATGTCTTTAGTCTCAAGTGCAGTTCTGATTCTATTTCTCAAGCTAAGCACATAATTGTTTTTAATATTTATTTATGATAAAGGGGCAGTGAGACATGAATCTATAACTTACATAGGGTGCTTTGATAATATACTAAGTTGTATTACCATGTCATCTAAAAACTTAATTAAAAAGTTAGATAGGAAACACTTTTATTTATTTTGTCAGTTCTTTCGCATGATTAAAGGATACGTTTCCTATATATACATACAAATCGTAAATCAAGTTCATTAAGTAATAATTTACGGACTAATTGGTAATCAACTAATGACAAATGTATATTACCCTAGTACATGGTAGTTAATATGACCTTTTTCCTTTCTTGTTTTTACCCCGACGGATAACGAGTGATTTTATGATGTGTTTCACATAACTGACATTAGTTGTGTAAGACATCTTTTTATCTCACATATTTATGGATCCATATCTTATATATTTTGGGTCCATAAAATTCTGAGATCACAAAGTGGTGAGATAAAAAATATGCCTCCAGACACAAAATAAAATTTTTCGACCGACAGCACCCTGAAGTAGTTTAAGGTAATTCTGAAAATTTCCTCACAAATCTTAAACAGTGTTTCTTCAGGGACCATTAGTCACTTTTTTAGAAGACATAATGATGGAGAAGCTAACTGCATAGGAAGATCAAGTCAAAAACATGTCAATCAAAGGTGTTGGTTCTTTTTACTGGCCCATACATGTCACGGGGGTAATTGGATCTCCTATTCTCTTTTATTTTTCACTTTTTAAGTTTTTCGTTCGGTATTCAGTGTCCATTTTAGGCTCGCGTCGCAAAAGGTCCATTAATGGAGAAGCAATCACTACCTGAATTTTCACTAAATTATGCTAAATAGATCTTTTAAAATTATTGTTTATATTTTCTTCCCGATAAGGAAAGTTTTGAGAAAATAGTTTGCACACCAAAAAGTTAAAGCATCAAAAATTCTCAGGGAATTTTCAGTCAACAATGCTGAAATTTTTTGGTAATCTATGTGCTAGAATTTTAAAACACTAGAAATTCTGATGACCACCAAAATTTTCATCATCCAAAATTTTCAGCAACAATGGTAAAACATTCTCGTGATCCGTTGGAAATTTGTGAGTTATTGTGATCACCGGGATTTAACTAGAAATTTCACCGATCGTATTTCTGGCATCGGACTATATTCTCAAATCTTCTATTATCGGGGTCAAAAAATCAACAGTGGCCCAAAAATATCATATTTGTGTCGTTCGCCCTTGAATATTTTTATTTTCAGGGATCGAACTCGACCTGCAGTTAAGAATGGAGAATCATATCCACCACACCACAATTCTTAGTGTTCTCTTTTATACATTTGTGATGTGTCTTCGTGTAACTGTATAGGCCAAAAAATATCTTTGATATAAGCAGGCCACATCAGTACCATGATAGCCTTCATCGGCCGCCACGTGTTATCAGTAAGGTCTTAACAAAGATCTGCCCCAGGTCGAAGTAGCCTTGAAGCGATGAAGGGTGCGGTTGAAGAGTCAGCAAAGATCAAGGTCGGGCAGTCATCGTAGATCAAGACCGAGGTGGAGCATCTTAGACATAGTTATAATGGCTAGTTTTAAGATAGGACACAAAAAGGAATATTATAGTGATATTCTCTGTATCTGTACTATTAAGGCTTATAGGAACATGATCCCTAAAAATAGAAAGAGACACAATGAGAGGGGGCATGAGATATCCACTTGTAGTAAAACATATTGACTTTATAGAGAGAGAATGTGACCATATTACAAGCATACAAAAATAATTTGATCGTTTTCTCGCTTATGCCTCTCCTCTTCTCGAGCCGGTCCTTAATATTTTTGGGAAAACGATCAATCTATGCCTTTCCTCAAGCCGGTCCTCCTTATCTCTCGCCAGAGATTGATCGTTTTCCCGCTTGTCCTGAAGAGTCTTATTCGCCAACGCGAACATCTCCGCTTTCCTCCGAGAGTGCAAACGAGAAGACTCCGCCTTCTCAAGTTCCTCATGTTTCACGGCAATCTCGCCGCTAAAGGCTTCCAGCTGAAACCGACACTCTTCAAGCTGCCCACGCAATTCGACCACTTGGGCTTGAAGGTCACTGCATTGGGCCTCTACGCCCATCCTAACATCAAGATCCTTCTCCCTACTTCTAAACCTCCCCTCGAGGACGATGCACATCTCTATGGCCTACACCAGCTCCTCGTCCCTCTTCTTCAAATCTTCCCTCATGATCTGCATACCGCCACCCTCGCGAAGCCGACTTTGGAGATCCTGATACTTGCCGCGGTACTCAATGTATTTATCTTTCAGCTTCAGGAAGATATCTTTGCACCTCTTCTCCCTCTAGGCACTCTCAATTTCCAGAATCACCGTCTACGAACCAAAGAAAAAGGTTAGAACTTAGAATGCGTTAAAAAGTTAGGAAAAGTTCATATAACAAATACTTACCCTGAGAGAGAGGCCAACAATGCTCCTCGACAAGGTGCTATCATTTATGTCCTTAAGGGTCTTACCCTGAACATCAGAACAGAGGAGACCAAGGGCGGATACTACATCCTCAGTGTCCACCAACAAGTCGCGATCCATAGGGATTGTGATAGTCCTTGAACCCCCTCTAACCTCACCTCGAGCTGGGTAAGCCCCTCTTCAATCATTCTCAGGTCGTCCATGTTATTATCAGAACCTGAATCGCTTCCCTCTTCAGCAATACCTTTACCTCTACCATCGGTAGACAAAGAAGTATATATGGCTGTCCGAGAGATTGAAGCCTCCTCTCGCCGCGAAAGATGACCAGCAGCCGCCCCCTCGGTCTCAATCCTCTTGGAATGCAGATACATTCCTACATCAGCTTTCACCGGCCTCGAAACCTCGAGACTCGGTTCAATATCATCACTTACAAAATCGTCGATGTCTCACGCAACAAGAAGTTCCCTTATGCCGCATCAACGACCAGAAGAACTCCATTACCCACATCCATATAACTTCTCTTTTGAGGTTGAAGACCCCCATCGTTAGGCGAATGCCCGTCGTCCTCGTCAATGAGTGAATATAAAGGAGGGACAGAAGTCTCAACGGTCGAAGCAAAAATGAGGGCGGAAGCAGCGACGGGTGGAATCAGGATGCAGGCAGAAGCGGTCGTTGCCGAGGCAGGGGCAGAGACTGAAGGCGTAGTGGCCCTCCTCTTCCGGAATGAGGGCGTTGGGGATCTCGACCTCCTCGAAGACCCCCTGACTGAACCTTAAGGAAAATGAGAAAGGAAGAAATCAGCAAAGGGAATAGACATAGGCAAATGAACCACAACATCGACGGTAGGGAATATGTTACTTGTCGAGGAAAGAGATGGCCTAAATCTCTGAGAAAAACTAGACCAATCGTGTATCCCCGCCGTACGAAGAAGGATCTGTCTGGCCCAATCAGCAATGTGGGTCACCATCTTGAGAGGTCGAGCAGTAGCTGCAAAAAAGAGGAGCAGTTGATTAACCAACATACAGTAAGGAAAACACCAAAAATAAAAAAAATAAAAGATGTATAAATACGAGCACCTACGAGTAGGGTTCCAAGCCTCATGGGAGTCGGCAGTGGTGGACACCACGGCCTCAGTCCTGACAAAGAAGTAGTGAAGCCAAAAATGCCGACTAATAGCTAATCATGCCACTATTTACTAAGTTTCATACTCAACCTCTTTCTATATTGGTGCATTAAGCGTTATACTTAAGTCTTACTTTCTCTCACATATCAGAATTTATTAACGGACCCCAAGTTGAATATGTTGTAACTTTTACATCACATAGTGCAACTATCAAGGTCATACTCAATGCATATAGTAATGCCACGATTACACATATAACATTACCATTACGATATCACTAGTAATAGCAAATCAATTCAAAAGGCATTAAGCTTAGAACTATATAAGCACCTTCCTCAGAATGTCTTTCACACTAAGCCTAACAATATAGATATGTATAACCTATTATTACCTTACACTTCTTACTTCTGCTTTCAATTCTTTTCTTATCCAAATCAAACTTATAATATGGAGTAGTATCCACAACTTCGAATATTGAATAAGTCACTATGAGGGAAAAATCAAATCCTTAGACCACTTTACAATTCACACAGAATCTCAACATTCAAAATTTTGATTAACTCTCAAACTTTTTTGTTTTACAAGAATTTTTGCACACGTTCCTTCGAATATAAAATTATCCCAAAATTTAAAACAAGTAAAATCTTAACTATCACCAATGCACATAACATTTCATGTACTCAAGGCCACTCTCAATCGCCCATATATTATTAGAAACTTCCAAATCAATTGTGCATCCAGCAGAGAATGATACATGTGGCCTAGCCGTTTGTTAATTAAAAGGATGTCCTGAGAATAAAATCGATTCAGTTTAACGCACGAATGGGGAATGAAATAAGGGAAAATATCCTAAATGCTTAGTAGCCTCAAGATCATAAGTATGAGCGCCTACATACCCATGAACCAGACTCTACTAAATACTGCTTCATGACCCAGGACTTAAAGCTTAAGCTCTGATATCAACTTTGTCACGTCCCAAACTACCCCCTAGACGTGACTGGCACCCATCTAACACTACCCATCAGGCGAACCATACTTTCATACCTTTGCCATTAATTTGCAGTATTTGATTAATTAAAGGAGTATCCAAATAATCTGATAATTAATTACGAACAATTAATAACATTAAAGTGAAACTCTAGCCCAAATCCCATATTAGACCATGGAGCATCTAAGAGAATTACAAAAGACATCATATGAATAAATAATAAAGACTCTTTTGGCAGCTACCATGGACAATGCGGCGGCTCATCTCAATAACTGAATCAACTCTAGCGAACTCTTCAGCTACTAACTCCATCTTCACCAATAGTATATGCATAGACATGCATGTAAGGAGTGAGTTATACGTAAATATAACCTAGTAAGATCCCCGACCCGCCACTCTCAATACCTCGGTAACAAGTGTTAGAAAATACAAACACACAACGAGCACAAAAATAATATGCACATAAATTCTTTCATTATATAGTTACTCTATAAGGTTCAAACAACTATTCAACAACACTATATATCTCAGCACAATCTATACTAAGAATTTGTCATAAACGGCAGTACAGAAAATTAACCAAACAACCCAACGAGTTCACGACATCACACACAATGTCCCAAATATACTATGGTGGCATACACAATGTCCCAAATATATTACGGCATCGAAAAAATAATTTTTAATACCCCAATACCATAGCACGAGGCTACGTCACATAACACCACACCACGAATCACTTAATTAAATAATTTTAACTTTTTCACAAAATAATATATATTTGCGGCTGGTCAAAGATCGCCGATTCTGCCAAGCACACGCTCGTCCCAACACATGGAACATGCAGACAAAATATACTTTCAAAACGAGTTTTGAAAAAGCAAGCAACAAAGCTTAATGTCTCACTTACCTTGCTAACGGGAAGTTTCCCAACCTTGCAACGTCTAGAATACCAACCAAATGGCCTCCAATGGCCTCAATCTATGCAAAAATATTACTAATTAATAGTGTCAATTAGACTAATGAGGTCAAATCTCAATATCTTTAACCTTCGAGCTTAGAGTGGTATCTTTATATTTTTCTTTTACACCTAAATAGTAATATATCCCAATATCCCATTCTAAACTATCACAACCACATAATACAATCAAAATCTTTCTATACTTAATAATAAGAATTCGAATAGTGGATTTAATGGTAACGTCCAAATAGGTCCAACCTTACACCTGATTTTTAAACTCATTAGTATTAACGGAAAAAGGGTCAGTCATGCCCCTGAACTATCAGATTTGGTCTAAAATTGCCCCTCATCCACCTATTGAGCTAAATATAACCTTCCCGTTAAGATTTTGACTCCCAACTGCCCTTATAGTTAACAACCCATATCAGATTAAAAATTAATATTATTTTTAATGACATGATATTATCCTATTGGTTAATTTAAAACCTACCTCAAATATGTCTAACTCATCCATTCTACCCGACCCATCAGACCATTACCCGTTAAACTTTCTAACCCATCGTTAAGATTTCTAATTCCTTGATGATCAGTTAACCATTCCTCCAATAGTTCTGATTTCTCTGGTATGTATATAGATTCTCTGGTATTTATAGATTTTTATGAATCAGTTTTTTTTAAGAACGTAATAGAAGATTTCACCAAATTAGATCTTCCATTGTGCTTCCTTGGTTCATTAAATTAACGTCAGTTTCCAGTATGCTTCTTTGGATTTTAAAGTTGTAAAGAAAGAATGTTGGGATACAAATTCCAGTTTTTATAGTGTGATTCTTTGGTTTGAAGTTTTTCCTTTAACTGAGTATACAAAATTTTGCAAGCATGGTTATTCCTTTAACCATTCCTTTAAAGTTTTTCCTTTAGTTGAGGTTTTTCCTTTGACCAAGCATGGTTATTATAATGAACCCACAACAAAATTCAGTACATTTTTGTTTCATTTGACAATCAAAACAACCATTCTAAACAACTAAAATCTGCAAATTTCCTTCATTAACCAACCAAAATAACCAGTTTAATTTCTTCAATTTCCATCGCTTCAATTTCTGCAAGTCTTTTCCATCGCTTCAATTTCTGTTCTGATTTTAGAAGATGGAGAATTTTAAAGCTAGAAATTGAAGATTCAGACCATATCGCAAGTCTTTACAAGATGGAGACCGTATCGCAAGTCTTTAACAAGATGGATTCTGACCATATCGCAAGTCTTTACAAAAATAGAAGGAAAGGGGAATTGAAGAAGAAAGAAGGGTCTAACTTCTAAGAGAGTAAGAGCATAGACAACGAGAGTTTGAGGGCATCCGGCTCCGGCAGAGGGCTGTAGCAACGATCAAATCATCAAAAGACTAATAGAAGCAAAGAAATCTAGCCTTTTTGATTTGAGAATTAGAAAGATAGAAGGTGTGTTGGCTGTTTTTGTCTAAAATGAATTGTTTATTAGAAAGAAAAAATGCTTTATATTTTATGTATTAAAAAAAATAAAATTTAGTCTAAAGTAAGTCAAAAAGTGTCCTTTGGGATTGTTTGAGAATTACATTGTCGGTAGTTTGTGCTTTCTGAAATTATTTTTGTAGTTGTTCGAGAATTACCTTGTCCTTATTTTGTGTTTTCTGATATTTTTGTTATAAAAAACAATTGTGCTTTCTGATATATGTTTTTGTAAAATACAACAAAATAAGCACACTGCTTCGAGCGAGATTCAAACCTACATGTTCTCTGCGCGAACCCAGAACTCTTACCATTGAACCCAAACCTCTTTTGTTACTAGGTTCGGCATGATATATTTATATAGAAACAGTAAATTTTTCAATACAAATACAGGGTCTCGAAAAAAGTTACTGGGTTCGCCCGAACCCACACCCTCTACTGTAGCTCCGCCCCTGCAAAATGTTACATCTTAGCTGGTTTTTTCCATAATAAAGGGTAAGATTTCTTTTATTAAATTTAAATATTCAATCCTAAGGCCTCATTAGTATGTCTGTCATGACCAGTTATTCCATAATTCAATTCTTAATACTACCATAAAATATAATAAATAATTCATTTCTTACCAAGTTTAAGGAATACATTTATTGAGATGAAATATATAATGTACCTGAGTACTAAATTTTGAGTTGAAGAATTGTCAACTTCTAACTCTCGATTCTCGATGACGTCAACTCCACCAAAGTCCCGTCAATTACCTTTTCCTTACAATTGCAATTCGACTGTATTAGTTAATGACCCAAAGCCCAATTACTGTTTCTCTTTAACCTAAATCTCCATTACGTGGGCCATCGGGAAAATAAATATGGGGTTTGTCCACTTCTTCAATAATACTTATTGTCTCATTTATTTTATTACCCAATTAACACATGTAATCACAAATTAGGCCCATTAACTATTTATTTAGTGCATTATCTTATATATTATAATAAATTATTTTCTACTAGCTTAGTACTTTTTCAATAGCTACAAAATAAATTAATTTTCTAGTCTCACAATTTAATAAGTATATAGAAAAAAAATTGGGTTATTACATTCTCTCCCACCAAGAAGACACGAATGTTAAGCGAGCTATACCCTAGCAAAAGAGAGTTATGGATACTTCGTCGTTAAAGTCACCTTATCTTTTCCTAATTACACTACATATGCCTCTTGTAACTATGATAAACTTATTAGTAACTACGACAATCCCAACAGTGAGAATATGTACATGTGTCTTCAATCATAACTAGATATGTTGAACACTTTCTATACATCTTATGTAGAATCATCGTATAAGAAACTTCCTCACCCATGGTAATCGTGAATTAATTCCCTTTCATGTTATTCTAAGACCATAAGAAATAACAAATCTAATATCCTTTACCCGATAATTGTGCATCACATAGCATGACACCAATCAGTTCATGCACATAATAATATTAAAGTCAGACATTGACAACACTAGTAGAGCGATTACGGTGTCCCATCCCTGAACAAATATCATACATTTTTTCTATACCCTATCCACAAATATAGTCTCCTCACTAGGATCGTCACCACATATAAAACATTTGGAGTACTAAATATGACGAAACCAGTTAATCCATGCCCGAGTTCACTTTAATATCAACATTACAAACCATAAGAAAATTGCAACTATCCCTTTGTCCTAACTGTGATCCCACATGCCCGATAACACAATCAATAATAGTAGGATCCCCTACTTGGGTAAAATTATACTTTTTCACTTATCGCATCATTTCGTCAATATTCAAACTTTCTCAACATATGTCATTTGGGACTTATGTATAAAATTTGAGGCCATTCCGAGTTGATTTGATATGGTTCGACATGAGTTTTGGGACTTGAAAATTTAAAAGTTTATTAAGTTCGATTTGAGGTGCGATTCGTGGTTTTGATATTGTTATGCATGATTTGAGGTCTCGAGTAAGTCCGTGTTATATTATGGGACTTGTTGGTATGTTCGAATGGGGTCCCGAGGGGCTCGGGTGAGTTTCGAATAGGTTTGGGTTGTGTTGCGCTCGTTTTTTTAATGTTTCAACGTCGTTTCTTCAAGCATAAATGACACCACATTAAGAAAATGAGCTGCAATGTATGTTTTGATTGAAGCATTATATCCGTATCATAATTTTAGAAACATAAAAACTGAATCATCAAGTTTCGACATCATATGAGGAATTTATAATCATTTTACTAAGAATTGGGTTACTAGATTTTTCAGATTAATTACGACATTGCCACTGAATTCGTATTTAAAAAACTATACTATTTTGAAATATTGAAACCAACATATCTCCTTCATTATAAGGTCAAATGGAGTGATTCAAAAGCCTAACTTGACTGGAATATCACAAGGAATCCATTGGAGGAATCGAAAGTGACTTTTGGGGTCGTTTGTCATAAGAAACGAGGCATAACAGCTGGGCAAAAAGCATATAATATTGAGGGTTTGTTCATTTTGTCATATTTTGAGTTGGGAGCTCGGATTTGGTCGATTTTGGAGGAGATTTTTACCATGTGGATTGGGGTAAATATTCTATACTCAGTTTGGTTATATTTCGTGAATCCATCTTCGTTTTTGGCATTTGATTGATGATTTCAAAGTGAAATTTGGTAGATTTTGTCTAAAATTTTATAAAGTGAATTTTTGAGTTTTGAACATCGATTGAGAGTTGGATTTGAGAGAAAATAGTATGGATGGATTCATAATTGAGTGAGTTATCGGATTTTGTGAGTTTCATCGGATTTCGAGGTGCGAGCCCGGGTTTGACGTTTTGGTTGACTTTGGACTTTTGATTAAAGATTCCACTTTTATCGACTGAGTTTGTTTTCTTTGGCATTATTTGATGTTCTTGAGTTTCTTTTGGCTAGTTTTGAGTCGTTCGGAGGTCGGTATATACGTGATGGCATTTCTAGAGTATTGTTTGGCTTGCTCGGTATTAAATTTGGCTTGTTTGTGGTAAGTAACACTTCTAAGTTTGGTGCTGAGGGTATAAACCCTTGAATATACGTGCTATGTGTTTGGTATTGAGGTGACACACATGTTAGGTGACAGGCGTGTGGGCGTGCACCGTATGAATTATGACTTGGTTGATTCTGTGGTACTGTGTAGTTATCAAATCATGTTTCTATCCATGCAATTTGTGTGTGTAAGAGTAATTGAGTTGTGATCCTTGTTAGAAATCATGTTTAGACTATATATTGATTTTGTTGGGACCCACTGAGGCCACTTCTGTTGTTGAGTTATTTTCCTAAATTGTAATTATGTACTCAATCATATTCATTTATTTGCATATTATATCTCAGTCTCCGTTATTGTTGACGGATTATTTTTATCCTCCCTTTTAAAGTTAATTTACTCACGCTTAACAATTTACAATAAATGTTTTAAAGGTATTTTTCTTGTAATGAATATCTCTTTTATAAATTAATTAAATATTAATTTCAAAATTAATCACGTAGTACTAATATTGTGTAATTACCAATATGTTTACTATCATAAAATAACTTTTGTATGTACATTACATAAGTTTTACAATTTGATAAAATTATTCCATAATTTCCAAAACTAGGCTACTCTATTAATAATTTGAAATTAGTGCTACAATTTAAGTGTCATTTATAGATAATTTAAATAATTCGTAACATATAGTAATTATAATTTTCACCATATTTTATTGAAATTGTTAAGTTTATTTAAATTGATTTTAAAAGGAATTTTTTTAAAAAACTAACTGGCTACAGTTGCAATTCCTTAACCAAGCACAAAGTGGCTATTTTTTAAATTAATTTTGGCCCAAAGATCATGCCCAAATCGGAACAACCCATTCCAAAAACTCCCATCCCCTTCTAACTTGGCAATCCTTGCCATTACCTCTCAACCAATCATGACCTGACACGTCTCCAGTTGATCCCACTTATAAAACAAACACAATCGATCTGAACCGTTGATTCAAACTATCAACGGTCATAATTTATTCCCTATTTTTCATTTAAATCCCGACCCATTATTAGAATTTATCTTAGTCATTGAATCACATAGATCCGACGGCCCCCATATTTTCCTAAAATCAGTTTTCTTAAATAAGTAACGCCCCGATTTATCAGGGCCGTTCATCAAATGATCCAACGGCCCAGATCTTTTT
Source organism: Nicotiana otophora (assembly GCA_000715115.1). Lineage (NCBI taxonomy): Eukaryota > Viridiplantae > Streptophyta > Magnoliopsida > Solanales > Solanaceae > Nicotiana > Nicotiana otophora. The sequence continues at coordinate 51,564 of AWOL01S0055589.1, read as the reverse complement.
CTCCCATTTTAACTCAGAGACTAACCGGTCTCACACCCCAAACCCTAACTCATTTCCCCTCACCCAACCGCCTTTCTTTCCTCCTCTTCTCTCTTTATCTCGTCTGCCTTAAACCCCCATCAATCAACAAACCTTGCACAAATTGGTGCAAGGTCGTGAAATCGACCTCAAATCATCTCATCTGTCTTCCATATCCATGATTCCCGCTGGAATTTTACCTATTTTATCACCAAATCAAATCTCCCAAAAGCTGAACTTCAATTTGAGAGATGAGATTTCAAATCGCCATTGATCTTTTAAATCCATAGCATGCATGGCTATTCCTTTTGTTCTTGCACTCTCAGTCCCGTCATTCTTTCCGTTTTCTCCTTTCAAATTCAAAACCCTAGTCGAGAAAATCAAACCTAAAAGGTGAAATTTCAAACTCGTATGTTTCGTCCTTCGTTCTTTCAAATCAAAGTGAGCGTGAGGTGTTAGATGGCTTCATCATCAATATTCGACACCCATCGGTCAAATGCAATGACCTATGGGTATTAGGGTTTTGACCGATGGTTTCGTATGCCTCAACATTCAACGATTCACTCCACTCCAGTATTCAGGTAAAATCATTACTCATTCCACCCTTTGTCTTCTGATTTTCACTGGATTAACTGTCATCATCTATTATGCATCACCCTCCACTACTGGTTTGAATTCATGAAGCCTTAGAGAATTGAATGCCACTTTAAAATGGGATCTTTAATGTTCTTACCAACATACAACCTAATACAACAAAACTAGAGCAACCAAAACACTAAGAAATTAGGTTTTCTTATAATTAGGTCTCTTACTGTTTTCTTCTCTTTTCCCGAGTTCTTTGTTGGTTCAAGTTTGAAAGTTTTTCTGCGATCTTTGAACAATAAAAAGGAATTCGTTTGGTCTGCTTCCCTTAAGAAGGTCAACACCCTTCTTCCCTTTTTCTTTTTGTTCGCCTCTCTAAATGATTTAGATACATTAATGTTAGATTCTGTAGATTATAATTATACTGTGTGTGTTAGACTTGTTTTGATAATTATGTTTTGTTAGTATAATAATCCTTTACAAGCAGCCTATTTTGTCATGATTCCTAAGTGATAATCGATTAGTTGAATGATAATTATTGATCTTTGTTCTGAGCTTTCTTACAGCCTCTATGCCTAAATTCTTATATGTTTATGTTCAATGTAAACTTCATAGTTCTCAGTGACTCATAATGAGCTTATTCTTGTTTTATTGCACTTTTGTAATTTATGAGTTCTAAAGGCTAAGTGTGTTATTTGGTAGCTATTAAAATCTGAATTTGTTCAAAACTTGTGTCCTTGCCCTTTAACCTTAAGTCTGAACTTACAATGTTTAAGAACTTTCTTGTCTATTGTGTTTGTTAAAACTGCTTTTGAATTAGCACTATGGCCTTTATGCTGTTTGATTACCATCATCGATAAGCCAATCTTGTTCATGTTTCCAATCCGCCAGTAATATTGTTATAATGGCCACCTATGCATATCATTTCCCTGAATTCTACATGTTTGTAGTCAGGTTCATTATGTGGTAATCTTAACTGATATACCATATATCCATGTCACTTAACTGAGTTGAAGGAGTTTGAGTGCCTAGATGCTTTCTACTCTGCATCTATACCTGTTAATTCTAAGATTGATATCTGAGCTATCACTAGGGCCTTCCCATGATCATGTTCAAAAATTGCATGCATAAGAATACTATCTTACTTACATCAAGATGTTCTTCCTCATAAATCTTTGTTGCATATACATTCTGTAGGATTAACTATTTTCCTCTTATAGTGTAAGTCATGATTTGTTTAGATAAAGTCAACCAGTAATTGTTGCATAACTAGGTTTGTCTGTTCTATAACCAGTTGAGGTCTTCATACACATGTGCAATACATCCGTGTCCTTAGTGTTTGAACCCCTAGGGATTTTTAAAAAGTCTGCTTGCATATATAGTTAGTTTATCTCTCATGAAGAAATGATTTAGTCCTACTTCTAAAACCAATAATAGAATTGAAGTATGATAACTTCATACCTATATGCTGAGCTAGGTTCATGTGGACTTTGAAATTGTTTGACACAGTGTTTTCACCTCTTCTCTCTCCACTTGACTGATTATTTTAATTCTGTAATGTGTAAAGTTCCCATACTTGTTTGAGGTCACTACCTCATTTATTCTGCCCATAAGCAGTTGACTGAATGTTGCTAGCTTTTGCTTAATTCTGTAATACCATACTCTGTTGTGATCCATGCTTAGTCTTTCTTCCTACTATTGATCTAAAACTAGATTTGACTCTCAAACCCTAGTGAAGTCCCTTTGTTGATATTGTTTGAACATGATAACTGACTAGTACTGTTGGAATCACGATCATGTTGATACCTTAGGAATACTATATTTAAATCTATGAGTGTGTAATCATGATAAGAATTCAGACCCATGACCTTGATTATATTTAAATCTATGAGTGTATAATCACCCTCCACTGCCGGTCGTTTTGAGAATTAGCATCCCGTTCGACGGCTTGAGATCTCAAGCAGCTTCGTATTATGTGTTTTGACCTGCTTGTGTGGTCGAGTTCGGTTTTCGGATGATTAAGGGTCAATTTGGAAGAAGGTTTCTTGTTTTAGAAGCTTAAGTGATAAAAGTTGACCAAAGTTTTTTACTTTGGTATAGACGACTCTGAAATGGCATTTTGATGATTCCAATAGCTCCGTTTGGTAATTTGAGTCTTAGGAGCGTGCCCAGATATTGATTTGAAGGTCCGAAATTCATTTCGACATTAATTGGCGGAAGTTGGAAAATTGGAAGATTTTTGGAAAGTTTGACCGGCCGTAGACTTTTTGATATCGAGGTCGGATTCTGATTTCGGAAGTTGGAGTAGGTCAGTAATGTCATTTATGACTTGTATGCAAAAGTTAAGGTCAATCAGACGTGATTTGATAGGGTTCGACATCGAATGTAGAAGTTAAAAATTTATAGGCTCATTAGGCTTGAATCGATGCACGATTCATGGTTTTAGCCTTGTTTGATATGATTTTAAGGCTCGACTAAGTTTGTACCGTGTTTAAGGACTTATTGGTATATTTTGTTGAGGTCACGGGGGCCTCGGGTGGATTTCAGATGGTTATCGGAATGAAATTTCATTTGTAGTAATGGCTGAAGTTTTCTAGTGTCTCTGTCTGATTACCTTGTGCGCGATCGCGTGGACAGGTCCGCGATCACATAGGCTATTTTGTTGGGCAGTGGAAGTTTGTTCTATAGGATCGCAAGTTTTGGGTTGCGATCGCGTAAGCTGGAGGAAGCAGTGCATCGCGAACGTGTGGGCTAAGTTTCGTTCGCGGAGAGGAAGTAAGGCAACTGGATTCCGCGTGGTTGTTATTCACGAACGTGAATAAGTGTTTGCGATTGCGTAATTATGTGCTGGGTAGTCATCGCGTTCGCGTGGGTATTTACGCGATCGTGTAAGGTTAATTTTGGGGCAGCATAGTTGTGCTTCGTGATCGTGATTAAGGACATTTGGGCAGACTTAAATATTTCAAAATCGTGGGTTTGAGTTTATTTCACAATTTTGATTTTGAGAGCTCGGTTAGAGGCGAGTTTTGAGAGATTTTCAAGGGAGTGATTGGGGTAAGTTATTCTTACTTAGTTTTGGTTAAATTCCATGTTTATGTCTTTGAATTCATCATTTAATTAGTGTTTTGGGTTGAAAATTGGGGGAAAATGGAGGAAAGTTCTTAGGACAAATTTTCGAGATTTGAGCGAGCTTTTGGTATCGAATTTGTGTAATTATTATATGGTTGGACTTGATATCGAATGGATGTTCGGTTTTTATAATATTTGGTCGGGTTTCGAGACACGGGCTCGGGTCGACTTTTTGGAGAGATTTTACAATTCTTAGCTAATATCATTATTTCATTATTTAAATTAGTTTCCTATAGTTATATTTAAAGTATGAAATTATTTTGGCTAGATTCGAGCCGTTCGGAGTTGGATAATCGAAGGAAAGGCCGTCTAATTGATTGATTGATAGAGTGTCGGTTGAGGTAAGTATCTTGCCTAACTTTGTCTGGGGGAACTACCCCTTAGGATTCGAGTCTTTTGTGCAAATAGTGTCATATGAAGGCCAAGTACGCGAGGTGACGAGTATGTGCCCGGACTTATTTATTAAAATTTGACCGTCTAGTGCTCTTAGGTTCTTATGTCCATTAAATATGAAGTTGTTTTGTCATGTTAAATTCTCCATTTACTAAATTCACCCTTACGTGTCTTAATTGGAATTAATTGCTTCATGTTCTAACCTTATTGCCGATTAAACTCTTATGTGCCTTAATTGGAGTTGTTGCCTCTTTTATCGTCATGCTATCTTTCCGTAATTGCTTAATCTTAATTGAAATCAATGTTATCTTTCCGTAATTGCTTAAACCTTAATTAAAATCATTATTATCTCTTCCGTAATTGCTTAGCCTTAATGGAAGTTTGTTACCTCTTTCATTGTTGACGTATTCTTATTTGGGGTCATTGATTTATGCTATCTCTCTTGTTGTCGAATTGCACTTTCGTGGAATCATTGTTACACATTACATCTCCCTAATTGAACGAATCTTGTTGAGACTATTATTTCCCTGTTGTGTCTTTCTCTATGAGTTCGTTCTTTTGTTTCTTTATGTTCTGAAGTTCTTGTGTAGAATTACTTGTTGTATTCTCGTGTTACTATAGATGTTGATGTTGTATTCCGTGCTGTTGGGCCGAGGGTTATACGTGGTTGTGATATTGAAACTGTTTTGAGGTAATGTTGTGGCATGGGGGCACATATTGTGAAAGTCATTTATTTGAGTTGTTATGTTTTTGGCATATGTGTTTTGTTGAGAAAATTGTTATGTGTTTGCACGAGGTTTCTGCCGTGCGGTTGTTATTGTGTTGCACGAGATTTCTTCTGTGTGGTTGTTATTGTGTTGTAACGACCCGTCTGGTCGTTTTGAGAGTTACAGCCTCGATCCCCTATTTTTGTTAAGCAACTATACCACTCGACATCACTTTTCTAGTGACTAATATATAAATAAAATCCCAAAATGGGTCCAAAGCTTACAAGATGTCCAAACTAAAATAGAAGTTGCATGAAGCTACTAGCTATTAAAAAGATAGAAAAGCTAAAATCTAATAAACTAGCTATTACAACATAATAAGTCGAATGCTTCCTTCTCCTATCAGTGTATGTGAATCCAATTATCATTGGCAAATACCAAACAGCACCTATCAAGCTCTCACCAGTTGCCAGGGTATACTGTCCATAGGCTAAAATGAATTCCAAACATCTCCACCACAGATTTGAAGCCAGCATAGTCTTCCAAGTGTAGCTACTGTATGATCTCCATATGCAGTGGACTGATTTTGTCCAAGTATTAATTATGTGCTCACTCGTCAAAATTAACGTGTAGAAGAGGAGCCTGGCTTTAGGCAGGCTTTGCAAGGAAAAACCCTATTTAACTACTTCTTCCATATTTATTTCTGCTATTGTGACTTGCCGGGAGGTTTTGTTTTGCTTTTTGGAGTATTTTGGGACACTTAATCCCTAAATAGAGGTTTAAGCCTTAAGATTTGGATCGTAGTCGAAACTGTGTGAAGACGACTCTGAAATAGAGTTCTGTCAGTTCTGTTAGCTCCTTAGGTGATTTTGGACTTAGGGGCCTGTCCGATAGTGTTTTGGAGGTCCGTAGCTTATTTAGGCTTGAAATGGCGAAAGTCGAATTTTTGGAGTTTTGGACCGGTAGTGGAAATTTTGATATCGGGGTTGAATTTCGATTCCGGAAGTTGGAATAGGTCCGTAATATCGAATATGACTTGTGTGAAAAATTTGGGGTCAATCGGACGTGGTTTGATAGGTTTCGTCATCGGTTGTAGAATTTTGAAGTTTCAAGTTCTTTAAGTTTGAATTGGAGAGTGATTCGTGATTTTAGCATTATTTGATATGATTTGAGGGTTTGACTAAGTTTGTATGGTATTTTAGGATTGGTTGGTATATTTGATCGAGGTCCCGGGGGCCTCAGGTGAGTTTCGGATGCTTAGCGGATCACTTTTGGACTTTGGAAGATAGCAGCTTTCTGGTGTTCTGTTGAAGGCATTTTCTTCATTGCGTTCGCAAGGGAGTTCTCACGTTCGCGTAAGGCATCTGGGAAGGATAGCTGAATTACTCTTCGTGTTCGTGATGTCGTTCTCGCGTTCGCGAAGGTTTGGAACCTTGAATCTACGCGTTCACGACATGGTCCTCGTGTTCGCGAAGAAAAACTGGAGGCAGGCAAGATTTCGTGCTTTGCATTCGCGATGAAGGTCCCTCATTCACGAAGGGTAAAGCTGAGCGGTCTTCGCGTTCGTGACAAGTGTATCGCGTTTGTGATGGAGGAATTTTGGCTACAACATGACAAACTCACACGACAAGTGCATCGTGTGAGTTTTGGCTAGACTCAGCAAAAGGTACATGAAAAGAACTATCCTGTCCATGACCTTGAGTTAGCAGCTATTCTTCATACCTTGAGTTGCCTCTTGCCTTTGGATAGTATCACATAGCCTTTGCAGTTGCAGTTATTTCTCATTACTTTGTTCCATGAAACACTTTAACATATCGTTGATCTCATTCAGATCAGCTTCCCTGGGCTTTGTTCCTATTAACTTCACAAGAAAATGTAGAACCATCATAATAAGGGGTTGGGGGAGAATAATAAATACACGCACAACCATAAAAGTGACCATCTTGACCACCACAAATATCAAATACATTCCACATATAAGATTGAGTTGGTGCACATAACACGCTCTCGGGAATATTTTAACAATTTTGCCACAGGTGGTTTCCTCCACAATAAGCATAAGGAGGATCAAAAGTAGAATTACTAACATCAAAACTCTCATAATTCCAAGATTCCATATTTCTAAAATCAACAAGTAAAACAAAAAATAAAAAAAATCAATAACAAGAAAACAAAAATAAAAGCTCAAACTTTCAACCTAGCAATATGTACACCTACAGTTACACCGTTAGTTCCCCGGCGATGGCGCCAAAATTTCATCACGCCCAACTATGCCTTATGAAAAGGACTAAGCGGTCATTGCAAATATAATCCGATTTACAAGTCCGGAGTCGAATCACATAGAGAACTAAGGATTAGCTACAGTTGTTCAATATTGCTAAGAAACACAAGTCCAAAGAATTTTCTAATTATAAAGATTATAACGTTTAATTAACTAACAACTATTATAAAGCAATAAAATTATCAACTAACAAGGATGAAATTTGAGACAAGACTAAGGAGGTCTAGAGTTATGATTTCTCCAAATGTCGAAATCTTTCCCGCTACGTCTTCTGTATTTTTGCCTAAGTGTTCTCTACCGATCGTGAGTACTTTGGGTGTCGTAGCTCTCTCTCGAGCAACTACCACAATTTACTAGACGTATTCTCTCGAACTACGCTAGCTGGCACTAATTCACTGCTCACTACAATCACAACAAGGTTTCATTATCTCTAATCCCACCTTTAAACCCTTCGTATTGATCTCTCACATACGTTAGGAGTGATGTTGTTCAACAACTACCTAAATGTGTACTCTCTCGAGCAATATACACACTAAATAGGCACAGTTAATTCATGGACATTCAATCAACAACAATAAACGCATACTTGAACAAGTAGAGGAATCCAACGGCTCAATTACATAAAAGCATAACAAGAATTTGTCCTACAAAAGGTTTTATCAAAACTCTAGGTAACAAAATAGCTATTCATATTAGTATGCAAAACTACAATACTAGAATTCATAACTAATAATGAAAATAGGAAGAAGGAAGTGAAAAATTCATAGAAGAATTCACCGCCTTGCTCCTAGCGTGTTCTTGCCTCCTTAGGCCGAATCCCCTCTAAAAACGTCCTCATTGGTGGAGTCTGCCCTAAAAAATGGTTCTCATGTGCTTGGCAACCTTTTTCTTCTCCAAAATCGTGTCCAACCCTAGAATAACTCATTTAGGGCGTATTTATGTCAATCCCCCGGTCAAAATGGTCTTTTAACTCTCGACTTTTAATTACCGTGGTAGAGACCTTGCAAAGCCTGGTCTGTAGCGCGGTCGACCTGGCTATAGACTTCGTGAAGCCTGGTCTATAGTGCAGTCGACCATGCTATAGACCTCGCAAAACCTGGTCTATAGCGTGGTCAACCTGGCTATAGACCTCGCGAAGTCTGGTCTATAGCGCGATCGACCTGGCTATAGACCTTGCGAAGCCTGGTCTATAGCACGGTCAACCTGGCTATAAACCTCGCAAAGCCTAGTTTGTAGCACAGTTTGGGTACTTTATGCTTTTGGCTCTTTTCTTGCGTTGTTTATCCATGTTTTGTGCAATTCTTATTCGATAATTCATTCTGATGTTCCTACACATAGAACAACAAAATTTAGCGTAATTGTCACACAATAACTCACTAAACCAATAAAATATAGGGCGAGTAATGTGCTAAAAGTATAGCATTTTGGCCTAACATAAGGTACCTCGTGAAAATGCTTGAACAGATTTGGTGTGAAAGTGGTTGTTCTCATTGAGTTGTTGTTGGTTTCCCTTTATTTGGTTTCCCCGGACTTAGACTATGATTTGTTACTCTACAACATTATTACCTGACTACTTCCTGTTGAATATTATTGTTACTAGTGTATCATTGCAAGTATTGTCTTGTATTCCGCATCCTGCTTAGCTTTATATTAATATTGTTTCTCTGTTAGTTCATCTACACATTTGTTCAGGTTGTTTAGTTCGGTAGGTGTCTTGGCTTTCCCTCGTCACTACTCTACCGAGGTTAGTCTTGATACTTACTCGGTACCACTGTAGTGTACTCATATTACACTTCTGCACATTTTTGTGCAAATTCAGGTGCCTTGGTTGTTATTGATTATTAATTGGTTGGTCGAGCTATGGAGACTCAAGGTAAACCTGTCGTCACGTTCGCAGGCCTCGGAGTCGCCTTCTGATATTTTTATTGTGCTGTTTATTTCTGTCCAAACAGTTTTATTTAAGGATTTTTTAGCAAACTCAGTAGAGATTATGACTTGTACTTCAAGTTTTGGGAATTGTAATTTGTATAAGATTTTTATCTCATATTTTCATTTGATGGTTGAGTTCTTTGAATTCTTTGAGTTCTTTCATTTTATCTCGTATTGCTTCCATATGAATGAAGAACCATATCGTAAACCTTGGTATCACGACATCAAGAAGTTTCTTGCAACCCAAGAATACCTAGAAAATGCTACTAATGGTCAAAAGCGAGCCCTCAGGAGATTGGTAAACCACTTTTTCCTCAACGGGGAAGTCTTGTATAGGAAGACCCCAGACTTAGGTTTGCTGAGATATGTAGACACCGCCGAAGCAACCAGACTGCTTGAAGAAATACATGCAAGGATATGCGGACCCCATATGAATGGGTTCACATTAGCCAAGAAGATTTTAAGAGCTAGATACTTTTGGATGACAATGGAAAGCGACAACATCCGCTATGTGCAGAAATGTCACTAGTGACAGATTCAGGGAGATTTCATCTGGGTTCCACCAAATACGTTAAATGTAATGGGTTCACCCTGGCTTTTCGCTGCCAGGGGAATGGACGTGATAGGACCCATAGAGCCTGCAATGTCGAACGGACATCGTTTCATTTTGGTAGCCATCGACTATTTCACTAAATGGGTCGAGGCATCTAATTACAAAGTCGTCACGAAAAAGGTAGTGGCAAAATTTGTCCGTAACAACAACGTTTGCAGATTTGGAATACCGGAGTCTATCATCACTAACAATGATGCCAATCTCAATAGCGACCTCATGAGAGAAATCTGTGAAAAGTTCAGAATCGTCCACTGCAATTCCACAGCTTAAAGACCACAAATGAATGGAGCATCCTCGACAGCTAACAAGAATATCAAGAGGATTTTGCAAAATATAGTGGACAATCACAGACATTGGCATGAGAAGCTACCTTTCATTTTATTGGGTTACCGGACTACCATTAGAACATCCACTGGGGCAACGCCGTACATGTTGGTATACGACAGTGAAGCAGTGATACCCTCAAAGGTTGAAATTCTGTCCTTAAGAGTCATCCAAGAAGCAAATTTGACGTCGCATAGTGGATACGGGTAAGACAAGAACAACTCATTCTCATTGACGAGAAAGGAATGGATGCAGTATGTCATGGACAGTTATACCAGAACAGGATGGCTAGTGCATTTAAAAAAAAGTGAAGCCTCGCCAATTCGAACCGGGGCCGTTGGTTCTGAAGAAAATCTTTCCCCATCAAGAGGAGGCTAAAAGGAAGCTTCCACCAAAATGGCAAGGTCCTTATGTGGTCCACAGAGCACTGTCTGGTAGAGCTCTAATATTAGCAAAAATGGATGGAAGAGTTAGCACGAAGCCGAGCAACTCGGATGCAATCAATAGATATTACGTCTGAGGGCAAATAGAGTTAGATTTTTGATGTAACAGAAGAACGTTCAACCTGACTTCCCATGCAAGGATACGTAGGCAACCCATATAGGGTTTAGTTTCTCTCCCTCTTTCTCTTGTAATAGAAAAACCAAATGTCATTTGTACGATGTTTAGGAACTACGCCGACTTGATTTCCTCAAAAGGGAATACATAGGCAATCCTCATCGGATTTAGTCGTATTTTGTAATTGAACTACGTTCTGGACGGATTTCGTCTTGGATACGTAGGTTGTCTGAGTCAGACTCGGCCATTTTTCATTATTAATCTCATCTTTTGCATCTGTTGTAATCGAACTACGTCCCGACCTGATTCCATTTTAGATACGTAGGCTGCCTGATTCAGGCTCGGTCGTTTTATCACATTATATCATTATCCCACGAAGTACGTTCATACCTGATTCTATTTTGGATATGTAGGCAACCTGAAAGGGTTCGGTCATAACCTTAGGAAACCTCTGTAACGCATTAGTTTTAATTAGGACGTAGTCGCAACGGCCAGTTGCTGTGTTATCAGAGATACCATGGAAGATCGACATCAACTAGACGGGATTCTTAGAGAAATGCGTACACTCGCGGAGAACCCTTTTGGTAACATGTCATAATCTGGAACGACGACATTTGCCTTAAAAGAAACAAATATTTTTAAAATATTTTCTAAAATATACATGTATAAAGTAATCTGCTCCATCTACCGAACTCCGTGGCGAATCATGTCAAAGGCTGTGGCAAATCAATACCAGAGTCGACGCAAACCAACTTCCCCCCTCTCTTACTAAGAAGTTTCTTTGAGTGCAAGGTCCACAGGGAGTAAAGAATCACTGGAACCACACTGGGTCAAATGACGGACCTGCCACTTGCCTAAGATTATCTCTCCCCCCTTTTACTTAAAATGTTTTAGCATAGCTAAAGCTAACTCTTGAATTCTTTGCAGGAGCCTCGAAATCATACATCTTGATGTGGAAATTTGTAAATAGCAAATCGTCTACTCACCTAATCGGAACATCTTGTACAAAATGAATGTCGGACCAATCAAAGTCTTGTAAATAGGAAACCGTCAGCTCAACCAATCAGGGCACCCTGTACAAATCTCATGTCGGCTTCACCAATTGAAGTCTTGTATATAGCAAACAGTCAGTTCAATCAATCGGAGCGCCTTGTACAAATTGAACGTCGTCTTCACCAACTGGAGCCTTGTATATAGGAAACTGCAAACTTTGCCATCAAAAGGCAATTTGCAGCACCGCTCCATCAATCACGAATGCCAGAATAGTCAATTATGTACCTCGTCACCAACGTTCTTCCAATCGATGGCCGCAACTTATTTTCACAGTCAAGAGTATCTCTTGGGCATGCTCATGTTTAATTTTCATTATTACCATGAATATTTTAACGTTTTGTTCGTGCAACTCTAGGCACGATTTCGATCTCCCCCAAGCCGGGACTACTTTACATTTCAGTGCAAAGCTCTCCCAACAAGCAGAGACATTTCTCAGTGCAAAGCTCTCGCAGTAAGTGGAGATGTACTTTACTAGTTAAGCTCTCCCAACAAGCGGAGGCAATTTTCCAATTCTCCAACAGCTGCAGAAAAGTACTCATCTTGTCTAACAAATCGAGTCAGGATCAAGTATCCCATCATCCCAATTCCGAATAACGGCTCGCCGACAACCAGGCATTATCATTTCTGCATCATTTACATCGCATCTTAATGTATTCTGCATTACAATATATTGGTATGCATGTATTTTATTTTGTTTTGCAGGAACAAATATTGTAGCGTGGAACTACTTCTTAGCAGCAGACCGAACTACACCGCTATGGGGACATCCAACCCAGTAGCGGGTTCAAGATCCCAAATCAGGATGACCAGCAAGCTCAAAGTTTCGAATAATTCAAATCAGGCTGCAAAGTTCAATCCATTATGAGTGATCAATCTTTCGTCTTGCCATATCGTCACAATACGATACTGGGGAAATTCATGTGAGTGCCACTTCCCCAAAGTCTTTATTCCAGAACTACATGAGGACTGATCCTCGTTAAGCCTGAGGTATGTAAGCAATTCAAAGCCAGAATTTGGTCCAACATTCCTAAATCCTTCCAAAGTTTTCCTCTACTCCATCCTGCAATTCGCCATCCTCATTTCCTGCAATCCTTGCCTAAAGTCGGGACAAAATTGGCTTTGGTTCAATTTCTTTACCCGAAAACTCTTTCATCATCTTCGATCAAAGAGGGGCAGCTGTTGACAGCCAATTTTGACCCTCTTTTTAAAGTTAATTTATTCACGCTTAACAATTTACAATAAATGCTTTAAAAGTATTTTTCTAGTAATGAATATCTATTTTATAAATTAATTAAGTATTAGTTTCAAAATTAATCACATAGTACTAATATTGTGTAATTACAAATATATTTACTATCATAAAATAACTTTTGTATGTACATTACATAGGTTTTACAATTTGACAAAATTATTCCTTAATTTCCAAAATTAGGCTACTCTATTGATAATTTGAAATTAGTGCTACAATTAAGTGTCATTTATAGATAATTTAAATAATTAGTAACATACAGTAATTATAATTTCACCACATTTTATTGAAATTGTTAAGTTTATTTAAATTGATTTTAAAAGGGATATTTTTTAAAACTAACTGCTACAATGGCAATTCCTTAACCAAGCACAAAGTGACTATTCTTTAAATTAATTTTAGCCCAAATACCAGGCCCAAATCGGAACAACCTAATCCCCTTCCAACTTGGCAATCCTTGCCATTACCTCTCAACTAATCATGACATGACACGTCACCAGTTGATCCCAATCACAAAACAAACACAAGCGATCTGAACCGTTGATTCAAACCATCAACTGTCACAAATTATTCCCTATTTTTCATTTAAATCCCAACCCATTATCAGAAATTATCTTAGTCGTTGAATCATATAGATCCAACGGCCCCCATATGTTTCTAAAATCATTTTTCTTACAAAAGTAACGCCCTGATTTATCAGGGTCGTTGATCAAATGATCCAACAACCCCTATCATTTTCCCCCATTTTAACTCAGAGATCAAGCGGTCTCACACCCCAAACCCTAACTCAACTCCGCTCACCCAACTGCCTTTATTTCCTCTTCTTCTCTCTTTCTCTCGTCTGCCTAAAACCCCCATCAATCAACAAACATTGCACAAATTGGTGCAAGGTCTTGAAATTGACCTTAAATCATCTCACTTGTCTTCTATATCTAGGATTCCCGTTGGACCTTTACCTATTTTAACACCAAATAAAATCTCCCAAAATCCGAACTTTAATCTGAGATATGAGATTTCAAATCGTCATTGATATTTCAAATCCATGGCATGCATGGATATTCCTTTTGTTCCTGCACTATCAGTCATGTCGTTCTTTCCGTTTTCGCCTTTCAAATTCAAAACCCTAGTCGAGAAAATCAGACCTAAAAGGTAAAACTTCAAACTCGCATGTTTCGTCCTTCGTTCTTTCAAATCAAAGCGAGCAGGAGGTGTTAGCTGGCTTCATCATCAATATTCGACACCCAGAGGTCAAATTTAATGGCCACTTAGTATTAGGGTTTTAACTGATGGTTTCTTGTGCCTCAACGATTCACTCTACTTTAGTACTCAAGTAAAATCATTACTGATTCCACCCTCTATCTTCTAATTTTCACTCGATTAGCTGTCATCATCTACCATATGTCAGCCTCCACTACTGGTTTGAATTCATGAAGCCTTAGAGCATTGAATACCACTATAAAAAGGGATCTTTAATGTTCTTACCAAGAGACAACCTAACACAACAAAACTAGAGCAACCAAAATACTAAGAAATTAGGTTTTCTGATAATTAGGTCTCTTATTATTTTCTTCTCTTTTGCCGAGTTCTTTGCTGGTTCAAGTTTGAAAGTTTTTCTGGGATCTTTGTGCAATAAAAGAGAATTTGTTTGGTCTGTTGCCCTTAAGAAGGTCAACACCATTCTTCCCCTTTTCTTTTTGTTCGCCTCTCTAAATGATTTAGATACATTAATGTTAAATATTTGTAGATTATAATTATACTGTATGTGTTGGACTTGTTTTGATAATCATGTTTTGTTAGTATAATAATCCTTTACGAGCAGCCTATTCTGTCATAATTCCTAAGTGATAATCGATTAGTTGAATGATAATTATTGATCTTTGTTCTGAGCTTTCTTACACCTTCTATGACTAAATTCTTATATGTTTATGTTCAATGTAAACTTCATAATGAGCTTATTCTTGTTTTATTGCACTTCTTCAATTTTATTAGTTCTAAAGGCTAAGCGTGTTATTTGGTAGCTATTGAAATCTGAATTTGTTCAAGACTTGTGTCCTTGCCCTTTAACCTTAATCTGAACTTACAATGTTTAAGAAATTTCTTGTCTATCTGTGTTTGTTAAAACTGCTTTTGAATTAGCACTATGGTCTTTATTCTGTTTGAGTACCATCATCGATAAGCAAATCATGTTCATGTTTACATTCCACCAATAATACTGTTATAATGGACACCTCTGTATATCATTTCCCTGCATTCTACATGCTTGTAGTCAGGTTCATTATGTGGTAATCTTAACTGATATACCATATATCCATGTAATTCAACTGAGTTGAAGGAGTCTGAGTGCCTAGCTGCTTTCTACTATGCATCTATACCTGTTAATTCTAAGAGTGATATCTGATCTATCACTAGGGCCTTCCCGTGATCATGTTCAACTATTGCATGTATAGGAATACTATCTTACTTACATCAAGATGTTCCTTCCTCATGAATCTTTGTTGCATATACATTCTGTAAGATTAACTATTTTTCTCTTTTAGTGTAAGTCATAATTTGTTTAGATAAAGTCAACCATTAATTGTTGCATAACTAGGTTTGTCTGTTCTATAAAATGTTTAGGTCTTCATACACATGTGCACTACATCCCCGTTCTTAGTTTTTGAACCCCTAAGGAATTTTGAAAAGTCTAAAGTTAGTTTATCTCTCATGAAGAAATGAATTAGGCCTACTGCTAAAACCAATGATAGAACTGAAATATGATTACTTCATACCTATATGCTGAGCTAGGTTCATGTGGAGTTTGAACTTGTTTGACACAAAGTTTTTACCTCCTCTCTCTCCACTTGCCTGATAATTTTGATTTTGTAATGTATAAAGTTCTCATACTTGTTTGAGGTCACTACCTCATTTATTCTGCCCATAAGCAATTGACTGAGTGTTGCTAGCCTTTGCTTAATTCTGCAACACCATACTCTATTTTGAACCATGCTTAGTTTTTCTTCCTACTATTGATCTAAAACTAGATTTGACTCTCAAACCCTAGTGAAGTCCCTTTGTTGATATTGTTTGAACATGATAACTGGCTAATACTATTGGACGCATGATCGTGTTGATACCTTAGGGATACTATACTTAAATCTGTGAGTGTGTAATCATGATAAGAATTCAGAACCATGACCTTGATTATATCTCTGAAATAATTGTTGACTATGATTATTGGTTTGAATCTGCCTTGATGTCCTTAAGTTGCCAAGTGATATTATTAATGCCTGTTTGAATATGCTATGCCTTAGTGATTCATTCCTGTAATGGGTTGATAACGAAAATGTGTGTATTCTAAACTCAGCCCCTCTCCCTTTAATTTTCCTTGATGTGTTTTTCCCTATTTAGTATCATAGTAGTATGTATTCTCTTGCATTATTTTATTAATAGGAAAGTATATATGTTGTGGTAGGAAGTACTTTAGTATTTTGTTCGCATTAGAATGGCCTCATTGGAACTTAAACCCGCAAGGAAAATGTGTCATTAGTGATTAAGGATATTTGGGAGCGGAGTTCGACATTAGGTTGGGCTACCCTCCCCGGCACAAGCATTGTCCTGGGCCTTAAGTCCCTTGAGAACTTTGAAGTGTCGGGGATCCAAAGAGAGCTTCGACCTTGAGTCGGATTCCCTCATTATCTCTTAATTCATTGACACATTCAGTTCTTTAAGGGTTTAGTGTTTAATGACAACGAAAGGGTTCCAATGCGAATTATTTGCTGAGTAAAGCCACCACATTAATATGTAATTTCCTCTACCATATCAATATAGTTCTTGCTTTAATTAATTGTTTATGTATTCGTCCTGTGCATTGAAGTGTTATGTAGCCGGAATATGTTTAAAGTATTGGATATATGTCTAATGACTTTCTTATCTTTCACATGTACATCTGTTTGGGCCTCTGAGTTCTTGATGAACTCAAGCCCAATTCCAGCTCTATTGCACCGCGTCCAGAGGTCCAAAGTCAGTTGTGTTCACTCTTCTTTACTGTTGGGCCTATCTTCTTTAGGCCCAATCCCAGAGTCCAGTCCTCTTTTTCTCAACTCTCTTTATTTATTATTACTGCCTCGTTAATTTAGTTTACCGCCTCCACTAGTTTAATATTTTACTTGTATCTGTTATGTCTTTATTGTTGTTTTATCTCTTATGTATATAACACTCATATATTATAACACATGCTCTCTTTTTTTCTTTATTCTTTAATATCATATGAACTTAGGCAAGCCTTAAGCAATATAGTATTTAGGGGGGGGGGGGGAATTGAATCAGTAGATATTACAGGCAATTAAATAAGGCAAGAATGACTAATT